>JAJKFJ010021154.1:0-144539 GCA_027382625.1 Tetmemena sp. SeJ-2015
TGCAGGTGATTGTCTGTTGAGTGTTATTAAATGCTTAGTAAATTAATTGAATTAAAATTTAAATCTTCCCTCGGTAGACTCATGCTTACAAGAATATAATTGAGGAACATTTACTTAGAACTGAGATTGGGCTCTATGAGAAACTTAAAAATCTCAAGTAGGGGGAACCTAAATGTCTATTAGAGTGCTTTATTCTCTTTTACCTAAGAGCAGGTTTGAAGATGATTGACTAAATTTCACAAATCTTAAAATCTTCTGGCTTTAAGAAATCAGAAGAGAACAATGCTCATGATAGAGGATATGAGGAAGAAAAGTTTTGTATTTTTAAAGGGTAGTTATTTAGACTCAAATCTACTGCTAGAGAGTGAAGAGCAGAAAGAAAAGATATCGAAGAGGTGTCAAAAGCTGTACTTGAAGACTATAGAAGATTTGAAAGAGTGGGCTGACTTTGACTTTTCGAAGATCAAGAAGCCTAGAGAATTCGAAGATATAGCTACTGATTTCAAAGATCACTTAAAGTCTTTGATGAAGGAGAAACATACACTCTTCAAATAGAAATTTGAACAAAGACTATTTGGCAAAATCAGGTAACTTGAAAAAGATCCTAAGAAAGGAGGGCAGAAGAGAAATAGGAAGTTAATTAGAAATCAGTAAAACTCTAGTGGGGATGAGAATGCTGATTATTACGACTTAGATGAGGTGTTTAAGAAAAGGAGTGAAAAAGGATAGAAACCAAAGTCTCAGAAAATTAAAAAGGAGATGAGTCGCCTTGAGGAAGGCAAAAAGAAAAGAAGGAGAGAAGAGGCTGATCTTAACTTTGAGGATGATCCTCAACTTGCTGCTCTTGAGCATAAACAGAAAAGGAAAACTGATAACTAGAGAGTCAAACCCAAATCAATGAAGATTTAAGAATCTTATAAAAGTCTTTCAGCAAGCGAATAGGATTCTTTTGATGTGGATGATGACGATCTTGATGATTCAGAATATTGAAATAAGTTATGAATTTTATTTAGAAAGATTTCTTGTTTCTATTTGTCTGTTTGTTTATATCTAATAAGATATTCAAATGAATTATAATGGTTGACATGTCTTATTATTTTCTACCTTATTTTTGGAAGGACGAGTTCTACGAATAATGTTTGATATTATTGATGAATTAACATCCATTATAAATACATTAGTTTGATTGAATATAGCTTCATACCTTTTAGAGGAGATTCTATGGATAAAATCTACAATAAAACTAGCAAAGCTCTTACTTATTTAAATAGAACATGATTTTAATAATTTTTTTCTCTCTCTCTCTATGTTGAAATGGATTTTGAGTGATAGTATTCACAGAGTTAATTTATGGTACTTTCTTATCTTAATATGAGAGAGGAAGTCTTTCTGGACAACTTCCCTTCCGTCATCAGCCGGGAGTACTTTATCAATTAAGTAGTCCTGGAGATAGGTGAGATGCTTGTCCTTCTTTTTACCTTCGAAAGGCTTCATAGGTATATAGCTTTTAATATTGTTGGCCATCTCTTCGAACCCTACACCAACCGCCATGACATTCTCCGGCTTACGACACTCTACATCCTGGTTGTAGATTAAATTCAGGTTTCTTAGTTTAAGGTGTTCAAACTGAGAGCAACGCTCGCAATCTTTCGAGTATAGCTTTATTGTAAACAATTTTAGCATAAAGATAGAGAGAGATTAAAAAAACTTATAATGAAGAGAAACAATTTTCCTTCTAGATCACAAAGTCTCTCGAGATGGTCTAGGATTAGAGAGGCTACCTCTTCCTCGTTTGGTACGTAGACACATATCACGAAGTGTTGGTAGAGATTCTTTAAAAATTTTACCACTCGATTTCGCAACGCTATGTAAAACTAAAAATATCCCCCAAATCGAAAGTTTGAAATAGAGGATAAAGGGAATTTATTATGTCCTATATTAGGGCTGATTAATTTATACCTTAAGGGGCAGTGCTGAGGGGTTATTTGACTTTTCCTTCATTTTTGTGCGGATGACGATATCCTGATGAGATTCTTAGGTAGTCCTGATAAACAAAAGTAATCTGTGAAACAAAATTTAGCAATATTCTTATAATTTTCTGTGGATGTCGCATAATACAATTGTTTTCTTCTTCTCAAAGACTACAGAAAACTTATTAGTGACTTTGACTTACGGTCAGGGTTATGTATCAGCTGTCTATCGAACATTTTGTTTATCTGTCTTTGATCCTCCTCACTCGACTTTGAGCTGTCCTAGTCGTTGAAACCAAAGATTAAAAAATATTAATACGCTTTTTAAATTGTAACAAAGAGCTGGTATTTATTATAGAGGAGGAGAACTTTCTCGAAATTTTCCAAAAATTGCGTCTTCTCCTTCTCATTTTTAAAGATAAACTTCATCGTGAATAATTAAAATCACCACCATTATAAGTTTTAAATTGTTGAATGATTCAAAAAAGTCACTTTGTCCGCTAACCATTAGATTAGTTTGATCCTATTTTTAGATGGCCCTTTTTCTGTCTCTACTTGGGAGGAGTTCTTCACTTTGGTCTATTATTTAGTTTTTAGTTTCTATCAGGTTGGTTCTGGTATTCAGATGTTTCTCTCCAAATTTCGGCGTGTCTAGAGTCCCCTGCTATTCTAGGGCTACAACCTTCAGAGTGAAGAAATCACTAGCGACTGCCTCATTGCTGGATTTCTTACTCTACGGAATCTCTCTAGGCACCAATTAAAGAAAGATAGAGTAAGAGGAATATAATGGAACAATTAGGAAGCTGCTTAGATATACTTTATGTCTATCGCATCGTCATCAATTTAAAAGCATTTGTAATAGTTGTGAGTTAAATAATCAGACTGGGCCTTCTCAGTGGTTTGAAATTACGCTTCTTTTGATGGTTTGATTAAGTGGGTCTGAGGGTTAATATCATAGGAGTAACGATTTCTATAGTAAGTCCTTGGTCTAAGAGCCACCATTTGGTCATCTTCGCAGTCATCTTCGGGAATAAAACAAAAATTTGCTCAATCTCTTATTCTATTCCTTTGTCTTGATACAAATCTTTTGATTCATAAATTAATGCAAAAACAAATAATTTAATTCAAGGGTTCCACTACCTAATATAAGCCAAATATGCATTGATTTTAGCTCATTAGAATTATAATTTTAACTTATCCATATTTTCTTTTTTTCATAATGAATAAACACAAAAATTGCATAAACTTAATATAATATGTAATCAATACTTGCAAAATAATTTTCCATAAAAAATTCTAAAATAGATCCAATTTTGACTGTAATAAATATTAGCATGTAACAGTTAGTATTACAGAAAGAAATTGTTTAAATTAAAGAAAAATTAAAATCATTGGTCAGCAAAGACAAAATTTTATTAAGCATTAAAATGATCACCTTAAAATAAGATCTCGAAAATCATAACTGATCTTTTATTGGTGATTAAAAACATTTATATTCTGATTTTGATGAATTATATTTAAATCCTGTCTCTTTTTAGGAATAAAAAGCTAGAGGAAGAGTAAATTTATTAAGAATTAAAGAACTGACCTTTCCTCGTTTAATTGAAGCACAAGCGATTCAAGTCTCTAGGTTTGCGAGTGGAACCCAGGACAAAGCTGTCTGAATTAAAATTCTCAATTCCTTGGTATGAATTATTTCCCAGCTAGCCAAAAGCCCCCATGCTTTTTATAGGGCTCAATTTGAAAGCACCTATTCCCTGAAAAGATTCATTCTAGCATAAAGAAAGCGGCTACGCGTGGGTAATCTATGGTGAGTCAATTAAATTAAAACACTCTATTATAAATGAGTAGGCTCTTAATTAATCTAGACATCTTTACGCACCTTCTTAACAAAAATTAATACACGAGATAAAATTAATTCAATAATTCTTTAATGACGGAATTATCGCGAGATTACTCAACCTGTGCGGAGAGATTGTTTGTAATATGAATTAGACCCATACTTCTTCTTTATTGCACTTAGGTAAATTTTACTCCCCCAGATTTCAAATCTGAGAATCCTGCGGGGCTCCCATCTTAGTAAAGTGAACGCAAAAATTTCTTGTTCTCGGGAGAACTGTGCACTGACCCCTTTTAGCTCGATAAATGGCTAGCTTCTAACAAAAATTAATATAGAACCCTGGGTACTCATCAGAATTAAAAAAATATGGCCGTCAAAGTTATCTTATATATGTTAAAGTTAAAGGTTATTTTGTTATTATAACTTGTGAAATAATTTATTAGGATAAAACAAGCCCATTAAATTTTCTTAAAATGAGTTAATGAATTAAAATTCATCGAATGAAATTGTAAAGGGCTAAATCTTACTTGTATTAAGTGTTGGAAGCGTGGGTGAATAGCATTCATCAATCGACTACATTTACATTTCCTCAAAGTCACATGAATCATCATTTGTATTTGGAATCTGGCTGGATGAGTTTTGGCATTGATCATTTTCTTTTTGCAAAGCCTTATTAAAAATATTTTTACTTATCGCTGATCTCCTTAATTCCATCTTAAGTCTCTTTTGCAATTATAATTCAACATTTAATTCCACTAATAAAAATAATCAACTCTCATTGATTTAAAGGGAAAATAGACAATCAATATAAGTTTAAAACAACAAAAATGTATTTAAATAAAGTTAGGTATAATTTTGCTTCATTTTCGTAATAAAAAAAATTAGTAAGATTATATGAAAACTTAGTTATGAATCTATATGCTGAATATTATTCTTCTATTGATTTTCTCTTGCGCTTGATTGGGTTGCTTGAAAGACCTAGACGCATGATCAGTCCCACTTACATTAATAAAATGATATACTTTTCCTGATGGAATGTAAATTTGCAAGTTCATTGTTGAGATAGACGTGTAGGTTTTGAGCTGAAACTGATCTCATTTCATAGCTCTCGAATTCTTCATCGTTCATTGTCGCTCTTCTTTGGCTGGATAAAATAGAGTCTGGAGTTAGGAAGCTAGAAAACCTTCAATTTATAAATCAAATATTAATTACTCATATAACTATGAAAACTAATTGTCTAATATATCATCTTCTAATCAATTATTACTCAACAAGCAAGAAAGAAATTATTTTCTATTCTCTCTACTCATTAGAATATTAGTAGTGATATGATTTCAGGAGTTTTGTCATAACTTATTTTTAGATATATTTTTACAAAAGAGATTGTATTTCTGTAAGATAGAGGAAATAAATGATGTCATTTAGGTTGAGAGAGTTATTTATAATTTAGTAATTAATTTACATAATGGAAAGAGTGGCAGGATCGATAGGCTCAGATAACTTTGAGAGGCATTCAACTTAGGACTCTGAATATCAGCAAGCTCAAAGAGATGAAATTTTCAAGTTCACTCAGAAGGTAAACACTCATTCAAATTAAGCTATCTCTAGTCTTTAAAAGTGCAGAAAATAGTCAAACTCATTCTGGGAGTAGTAGTGTTTGGAGTATTGATAAGTGTCACATTAGTTAAGAATAATGTGTTTTATGAAATAATTTGAATTAGTTCCTAGCTTGATGCCCTAGGAAAAAGTAGAATGCCTGGAGGATAACTTCCTAAACTGGACAGCAGACGCTAATAATTTCTTCAAGACGAATGATGTAGCCAAGAGAGTCCTCGTAATAATTCTTGCACTTGTTTCAGATGGCTTGTTATTGGCACAACTTTACATATTTACTGTTCATGGAAAGACTTGGCGTTTTCCAATTGCAATCACTCTCATATCGCTGTTATAAAATTTATAATGAAAATTTTATTTGATTCTCTAAATTGCAAGAAACGCATTAAAAAAAACATTTCCCTTTTTGCAAAATATAGCAATATATTCGCTGAGGTATTTCCTGGGAGTAAGATTTCTAAGAATGTTCTTAATTGGTTTTAGTCTATGTTTCAGATGGCTTACCCCTCTAGTTACATTTGGGAGTTCCCTGGTATGTATTCTCTGACGATCAGATACGGCAACTAAAACGATTTCTATTTCTGCGCCTATATGGCTCTGGCTATGGTGCACTTTTGCGAGTTCCACGCCAAACCCTAATACTATAAACTAGCTTCCACCTGTGTAGTGCTGATTCTGAGCATGTTCTTGATGCTAATTTTTACGAGAGCTCACTACTTCATCGATATTTTCTGTGCAATAATTTTCGGTCACTACTTCTTCAAAATAGCAGAAAGGATGTCTTACCTCATTGACTCTCTTCTCCTCAATATTCCATTCCATAAGAGATTCGGACAAAACATTAAATATTGATCATTTGTATTTTGATGATTCCCAGCATTCCCTCAGAAGTGTCTTTACTGTAAATACCCTATTAATGAATGGACAGACGTTCTAGTCAAGAAATCTAGCAAGGAAGATTGCGACAGTTTAAAGGAAATTGGTATACCTCAACAGAATCAAAAGGGAAAGTTCTGAAACACACAAAAAAATATAGAAATAAGTCATAATAATATTTCTTATAGAGAGCACAAATCATATGAATACTGATACAATTTTTTAGTTCAAAATTTTATCATCCAAATCTTAACTTTAAGATAATTTTATAAAATCAATCAAGAAATTTCACTTTCCTTTCCGAAACTGCTTCGAATTTAATTAAAAATATAAAATTTAAAGATTTATTTTTAAGTTTTATATTTTAAAAAATTTATCTTAATTTAAAGTATCTAACCTTTATTAGTTTTTTCTTTCATTAGATGTTGATTATTTTACACACAATGATTGAATGAAAATATTTTTAATTAATTGAATATTTTATTGATTTTAATAGACCTTATTAAATATTTTTAATTTAAATGTTAATATTTTTTATGACTGAATTGTGGTTTTCTCTCTTTGATTTCATCTATTTTATGCTGAATCTGCATAAATTGGTCTGTAACAAGTGAGTTGAAGCTCATCATTTATTTAAATCTTTCATTTTATCTTTTCATATTGTTGTCCTCCTTCTAAAAATAAGATCATATTAAATCTTCTTCTTTTGGAGAAACTGCTATGAAACATTCTGGTAAGTGTTAGAAGTTACTGATGGGAGTCTGTACGAGGCAAGTTATTTTTACTATATTTTTAATTACTCATCCCCCATTACCTGCTGTTGAGAGTCTTCTTTCTAGTTCTTTATTTAAATGTAGCTGCTATCAATTTTAGTGTCCAAAATCCTTAATTCTTTGCTATAAATTATATTTTGATAACAAATATGGTTTCTGAAATTTAAATTATATGAAATTTTCAAGAAGTTTACTAATTTATTTTCATTCCAGTAATTTAATTATAAAATTGCCATAATATAAATGAGCGTTTTATTTCCTAGCACATTAAAAATTTGCATCACATATATTTAATATATGCCATCATATAATCGACAGTTTTGTGGTGATTGAAGTTTTCCTCTTCGTTGATGATCTTCATGCGACTAAGCTTCCTCATATTCATTTACGATCTGTTGCTAAGCTTGTAATCTTACTACTAATCTGAGAATTCCCTCTGAACATATTCGTCCAAGCTTAAGTCTCCCTTATTAGAAGACAATTGAGACTCGTTTAAACAATAAATATAACAACTATATTTCTAGTGTCCTAGAATTGCTATCTTATCAAGTAACTTCTAGATTATTTCCTACTTTAAAAAAATTTAAATTTAAAGATTTAACCTTTCAGATACAGTAAGAAGACATAATTTTTAGAGAGTGTTTGCTAAGTATAAAACTGTAAATTTTTGAAATTTATACAAGTTTAAGTTTTATAATTGATAAAAGTCATATTTATAAATTTATTAATCTCATTTGACTTAAAAGTAGACTAATTTTTTATTACTTTGGTTGAGGACTATTTTAAAATCATGATCAGTTCCTTTTTACTTTTTCTTAATGACTGACCCTCCTTAGCCTCTAGACCTATCAGCATAAAGAGGTTTCTGTTCTATCTCTTTAGTTATCATGACATTTAAATTATCATTGGCTGTATTAGCTTTAGTTTGTTTAATCTCTTTTGATTAATTTATATCTTTCTCTTTGCTATCTCTTTTGCTAGAGGAAGAGGAGTGCTCTAACTTTAAACTCTGTTGCTACCTTCTGCTCTATGCATTTGAATTATGCAGTCTTTCAGATTTAAAATAATTATTAGAAATTAAATTCATTAGCTCTCTTTCAGATGATTATTAATTTTAAAGCTATAAAGCCTCAGTTTATTTGAAATTCTTTACTAATTTTAAAGGTAATATCTTTGAAGCGTTTTCTGAAAGTGGAATCTGCAATTCTCGTTGAGAAATCAAGGGAGAATTTCTCTGAGTGGACTCTATCTTGCTTTGAGCCACTCCTATTATTCTATTGATTCGCAAATTTAAAAATAGATATTTTGTCTCAGTTGAAGATTATTCATCAGATTCTGCTATGGTAATTACTAAATGCACAAAATAAAAGAAAACAAAACTTATTTTTATATTTAATTTAATTTATAAATTAAATAAGTTTATTTTCAAAACAAGATTAAGATTTATTGCGGGTTAATTGAAGTGATAAACAGTAAAATATCGAGATTTATTATTTACAAAATAGTTTTTAATATAAATGCAGGTGTCTTAATTATCAATGATTTTGAATATTAATTTCTGCTTTTGCAGCTACAGCTTGGCTCTAGATTAAACTCCTTGAAGTAATTAGCAAGACCTGGGAGATAAATTTATGATGTTCTATTGATCTCTGTCAAGATTAGTTAAATTATTCTTCATATTAGTCCGGCCAGATAAGTAGCTATCAGACTACGCTATTTTATTATAGGAAGGCTGATACGCATTAAAAATAACTCAAAAAATAGCAAGGCTTCCCTTCTTTTCTAGTGGTCTTTTGAAGAAAATAAAAATATTTGGCTGAGTCCATAGTTTCCTAGCTTGAAGCAAGACTGTATTGGAGTAACTCATAGTTGAGAATGGTGTCCTTGTCTCTTTCAGATTAGGAGTTCAAATTATCTACTGGATAGGATGGTAAAGAAATTTTTAAATAATTGGTTGATTGTCTCAACTTGAGCTATGAATAAAGTATAGTAAATTTAGGGCAGCCTTTGATGTGGATTATGATGAAGATTGCTGTAATCTTTGATTTGGCTTCTGCTCGATTGCTTGATTCTATTTCTATCTCAAGGGTTGATCGTCATCAAACTTTCCAGCATAGATAGGTTCTGCTTACCTAGGATCAAACTCTGATCGCTGTCATAGCTCTATTCTGTTGAATCTAGCCTTAATTAGATAGATAAATTATTCTTTATCTTTAATTTGAGCTAGTTCACTTGATAGTTTTAATATAAAACTTTATTTTATAATAAACCTTATGATATTTTGTGATAGTTTTGATAGATATTGGGTCTGAGAGGTCTTTCATAAAGTGTAGATTGAGCATGCTTGGAGCTTTGAGAATTGGTGGATTACTTTTTGGTGAAATTGTGAAACTACTCATCAATAGAGATATTGTGTCGAGGACTGATAGAAGGTAATTCCATTAAATATTTATTTATCTGATTCGCAACCTATCTTACCTGAATCGAACACATTGATGCATATGCTCATCATAATAATAAATCATTTATTAAAAAGAATTTCAATTTCAGCATTTTCTTACTAAAATATAGTTCCTCAATAAAGACTTAAATAAAAACTTTGAATAAAATAAATCTACATTTACTTTTACTGCTAGTTTATTTGCTTTATTGGTTTAAGTTTCATTCTCCTCCTAATCTAACACCTCTTCCTGCAAAGGCTCTGTGAACAGGTGCTGCGTTTTGAGGATCTGCCTATCTTCCCAAATTAATTCTCTGTCCTCCGAGTCCTTGCACTCTTGAACTTCCCTGCCCAGCATTTGCCCTTCTCTAGACCTCAGCTACTATTCTAAAAGCAATAAATGGAACTGATATTGTAATCTCTCTATGAATTTAGGAGTTGTGAGATAGTTGTAGCCATGAGAGCTAGGCAGAGTTATTTTCAAGAATATGTAAGTGTGTCCTGCTGCGATGCCAATTAAATCTGCGAAAGGGTCTCCTCCCGAAAGGATAGAGAATGCTACTAGAACCCAAGGGAGATTTCCAGAGGTGACTGGGAAACCCCAGATGCTCATAGGCCTGTCTGGCTCATTTTTACAGTAGACATATAATACTGCAAACTTGAAAGACTCCATCAGGAAGTAGTGATTTCCGTAGATCCAAGAATAAACCTAACCAAAAAATTAGTCAACGATGAAATTAACTATTTTTGAAATACTTACGAAAGTGGCGAGAGCGTTGAAGAGGAGCATGTACACAAATTCAGGATACTTATTCGAGTAAAGTTGCTCGCAGGCTTTGAAGGTGTAGAATCTATCCAAATATGTTATAGAAAATGAAAGTTTAATTACAGGAGCATCATAGTGAAGATGAATCCCATGCTGAAGGGTCCTGCGAATGCGTATGTTGTAATCAATCTCCACAACTAAATCAATACGTGTTAAATTTTATAGATTAATAACCAAGTAAAGCAAGATTTTGAAAATTCACTTACTTAAAGACTATAGAAGGTCTTTTCTAGGTCTAACATGAAAGTGTAAGGACTCAGGATCCTGTAAGTTGCACAAAAAGATAGTGTAAACACTAGAGTGATGTAGTATCGTGAGATAGGTGGAACACTAAAGTATGCTTCTTTGATGTCTTGCATGTTTTAATTTCAGTAATTTAAAGTTTATTAATTTTTTAAGTTTCTAGAAATTTCATCATTATTTTTATTTAAGTTCTTCTAAAAATTAACATCTCTATTCAATTTAATTCAATTCAATCTAATAATTCCATACGTCTTATCTATAAGTATAAATTTTTTCTTCTCTTAATTTGAGAAGTGGGTATACTTCAAGTCTATTCTCTTACCTAATAAAAAATAAACAACTTTCATGGATGGATAACCTGTTTTTTTTGTTGCTAACATATTCGTTTTCCCTTAATTTCTTTGGCATAATTGAAAAATATAAAGTGAAATTGAAATAAATCAAGACTTAAAAAACTTCTTGAGAGAAGAGATGGTTTGAGTGGGTAGGCAATCCAGAGGAAGAATTTTCATTGACAGATTTAGCTTCCACAGGTAGTTCCTCATCCGAGTCAGACCATAAAATATAGTAATCACTAGCAAAATCACAGTAATTATTATGAATGCACAGAAGAAAACTATGTCAATTATTCAAATTAAATAATATAAAAATAAAATTAAATGTAGCCAGTCAGTTGCTTATTGAAATAGTTTTAAGCGGAGTCAAAGCTAAGGGTTTTTAGCTTCAAGTAAATAGGCTCCATGAAATAAATTTTCAAGTTTATCATTTCCAAAAAATCAACATTGCTCATGTAGCTGAGCAACTCTGCAAAAAATAGTAATTTAAAAATTATGCAATCTCTATGAATAAGACTAATTTCATTAGCGAATTAGTTTAAAATTTTCTTAAAATCTTAAAGTTAAAAATCTACGAATTTAAATGAAGATATTTTTGAGTAGAATAAATTAATCATCATAATATTTTGGAGCGTGTTTTTTATTTAAAGTTACTTCAATCACTATACAATATAAGCTTGATATAATATATAGATCTCCTTTAAACAAATAAAAAAATGAGTTGGGATCTCTGCTTAGGACCTGTTCTTGGATCCTTTGAATTGCAGATCATACTGGTTTAAGTTAGAGAGAAATATTGAAATAGAGTTGGACATTCCCTTAGTCATGGCTCCGTGGAATAGATTTTGGCAATATTGAGTTAACGACTCAATTGCTGTACCTTTCAAACCGATTTAATAAAAATGGGAGATTTCACACTGTTTAGAAGTTTCTATATCCGACATGTATTATCGCGCGTCATTGAATGCATCGTCTAATTTCAAAAATCAAAAAATATTTCTTTCTGATTTGCGTATAATCTTATTCCAATTCCAGGCATTGCTACAAATAGTAAGTAGAGGCAAAAAAAATTACACTAAACATATTATTTTGAAAAATAAGATAATCAAGATTTAAGTTTAATAACAAAATCATTTTTGTGGCAAATTATAATTATTAGTTGAACCTGTAAATAGAAATCATTGTTAGATTTTAGAACAATTTTTTTTACTAATATTTTAATAATGTCACTAATCATGTATTTCAAACATATAGAAAAAGGAAGATAAAAATTCTACAAAAAAATTAAGTCTAATAAATTTTAAATAGTCTTTTACCTGCTCATAAAAGCTTAAACAACCTAAAATTTACTTAAACTATAAATAGCATATTAGCATTTATTTTCATATAAACATATATTTTAATTATTTTAAATGGATTATATGTTTTAGAGGCTACTTATTAGTTAGGGGAGTTTAATTCAAATAGTGGATACGAAATATTTTATGCATAGCTTTCTCTTAGATAAACCATATTTAATGCTCATTCTTGATTAAATTTTACACACTTTATTGTTTGAAAGTAATAGTTAGAAACTACATCCATCGAAGAATTTATTAATAAATATTTTTGTACAAAATTATCAATAATTTAATAAATTTTAGATTAAATATGACTAACTTGATTAGTTTAAGCCATGACATTTTCAACGCATATATCCTTATTGTAGATAAATTAGGAACATAAAATTTGTGGACAATTTTGAGATGGTGTTCAATTCTTGGTACAGCTCAAGGATTCTGTTGTATAGATTTTGAGTAAGAAAGAATGAACCCATGAAGTATAGGCAAAAGCAGGTCACAAACAAAAGTTCAATTGCATATAATCAGCCTAAACATTTATAAAAAGTGAAAGAAGGATTCCATTTATTCTCTTTTTCTTCTTAGCCAGATCTAATACACTTATTTTCTTCAATTTATTTACACTATTTTTTGAATATCAAATTTTTTAAAAAAATAAAAAAAACTCTAAACAATCTTCTCAAATGATTATATTTAAATGCGTATTTATTCGTTAAATGAACTGAAGATCATATATTTAAAATTTTAATTTTACATACCATACTATCTAAATTCACAAGCTAAAATAATAAATTAAGAGTCTACTGATCAATCTATTCAAAGATTACCTCTCAATGTTTAATCAAAAATTTTAATTCTCGTTTTTCTCGTATAATTATAGTTTTATTTTGTTCAGAGCAAAAATGATTAAAAATTAATTAAACAGATAGAGAAATAAAATAATTAAAGTGAATAAAAGCATATAAATGAATATTTTCTCCCTCTTTTCATCCTACTCTGATACTTTTTCTTCCTTTAATTTTATTTTATAATATTTTAATTTAATATGCAACCTTCTTCTTAAAATTATTTACTTCCCTTATTAATAATTAGAAATTTAAGGAATTTAAAAATTCAAACTTTTAAAATAAATATACTTTATTGAATAGAGATTTCTTTAATTAAAATTTATTTTTAATTTTATTGATTAGATGAAATGTGAGTTTAGGATACTTAGATAAGAGAACTTTAAAAGATTAAATGAGAGAATTAATTTCTATTTTAAAAATAATTCTTTTCATATTTCCTTAATAGTTTTTATGCCTTATAAAATAATAAAATATTTTATTTCCTCAGAGACCTGCTTCTTAAGAATGCCCTAAATTGGAATGGCTCCAGAATTATTTTCAAAAGACATCTGTTCCTGAGAAAATAAAATACGAGGGTTCGAATAGCTCAAGTTAACATTTAAATTGCGTAATTAATTTTGAAAATAATGATATTAAGAATAATTCAAAAATCTCTCTTAAAAAAGAAAAGTACATATATAAATACATTTAAAGACCCATTACTACAATTGTTTTACTTTAAATCAAGTAAATAATAGATTTAACTAATTGTAAAATTAAATGCAGCCTCAAAGAATATGTATAATAAGTCCCTTTGATTTTGATATCTATGAGGGCCACTGACCATACTAGATTCTGGCATGCTTGAGTCTAGCTGATTGTCTGAATATCTCTAGTGTCTGTGGTGATGATGATGCTAATGGACCACTTTCCCCTGATTAAATTACATGTTAAAATTACTTGCAGACGATTATTTTCTTTAATGCTCTATCTGAGCCTAATGTTCTTCAAAGTTTAACTCAAACATCAATATAATTATAAGGAATTTAAATAAATTTTGATAAAAGCCATATAAAAATTCTGAAATATTTGAAGTTTGGATCCCTGACTGCAGATTCTATTTGGAACAAACTTTTATCGTTATTAAGTGTGACTAGTATATCGTTTTCAGATATAGTAACATTCTTGCTTGGTGTAGTTCATCATGGAATTAATATATAATTGTGCACACTAATTGTTGTGATCATTGTTGACTGAGTAGTCTTCGTGCATTTTAGATGAGTTTTCACTTTCATGGCCATACTAGTTATTGCTTGACTCTTTCTTGTTCTTCATCTTCTATTTTTTCCTCAAGCAAAAATATATTTTTAAATTAATTTTTAAGCTCTCTTAATGGCTTAGTCCTTCCTTATCCCCAAAAGAAGATGAATCTGACTCCTCTTCCTTGAGAAGTAAATCTAAGCACTAGTCTGTTTAATCTATCAACTCAAATATTTTCTGCTTGGGGATTTAAACGAAGAAGCCAATTGCAATGAACTACCGATCTTAAAGATAAAAAATAAATACTTTATTAGATCTTGAATGATGCTTATGATTGGAGTCACTATCACAAAAACAGCTAGGATTGTGAAAGATAGAAATAAGCACAGTAATTCGAGTCTGGTCGATGGTGTTATTCGGGAGAAATTTAGAATATATTTCAATTTTAAAACGCACTTATCGTACGAATTAGAAATAGTTATTATCTTGTAATGTTATTCAAACATCAAGAATGCATCATAAATATGAAAAATAATTCAACCAGCCAGATGTAATAGTTCAGAATGTCATTTTCATAATTTTCTTATTCAATATGAATTTAATTAAAATCATTTCCGTTCTTTATTGCAAAGTACAATGACTATTCTAAAGAAGTAGGTCTAAATCCTGTGGATACAGTTTTCAAGCTCTGTATGTTCATTTTAGTTTTCAATTTGTCAATACTTAGGTTGTATATCTCTAATAGCTAAAAGAAGAAAATAAGTTTCTAAGTAATAAGCTTTTGGATGTATATATTGACAAGGTAACTATTAAAATGGATTAAATATATAACTCATGGTATGATACTCTTAATAAACTACTCCATTTTAATCGAGATATGAAAGCGGCACTAAATTATTGGCGACATATCCTGAGAAACTTTGCTTCAAATATTCCTAATTCTGAAGACAAAGAATCTTCAGTAGTTTTTAATGACTCTAAAGCTGTTTTTAGGCTGCTATAAACCAGTTGTGTCTTATTTTTGGTATATGTATTTGCAATTGGTTCATATCCATTTGCAATATTCAATATCATAAAAGTGGTTATGATAAATTTTGAGTTCTATTATAGCTGCCTGAGAACAAGCCTCGACCTAGCAACTTCTCCGAGTCTGCTTGAAGACAGATTGGCCACCTGGATCATCTTTACTATGAGATAATCAATTTAAAAATAGAGATCCTATCTACTTTAAGAGAGATACAGGTTCACAGCACTCACAGTAATCATAGTCACAAACATAAGTAGCAGCAACTATATCACAATTTTAAGACTCCTTGGAGTTGTTCTTTCCATAGAGATATTCTAGCTCTTTATTTGGTCTGCTTGCTTTGAAGAGTCAGAACTTGTGTGTGACGATACCGCGTCATGTTAAAAAAATACTGGGAAAATTAAAGCTGATGTTCAATAGCCAATATCTGCTCAGCTTGCTCTAGTTTTAATTAAAATTCTAAAGTTCATCAATTACAGCCGAAGGAGACTTTTCAACGTCCTAAGTCATATAGAATTTGGGTTAAGTCGAAATATCCTTGTCAATAAGCTGAATAATAATAGTATAGTATTCGAAAGATCTGTTTTAGAATTGCTCGCAAAAGATCTTAAACCTGGCATTTACAAAATTAGTTGAGAGGAAAACGCTTTGAATTCTTTGACTGATGCAATTGAGGTCGACTTTAAATATCCCATAGAACAAGTTATCTCTCTTAGTATCATTCTGCCTCACTGCTTCATTGAGCAAATTAATATCAAAGTAAGGAGAGATCTGAGCCGCTCTTATTTCAAAATCTAGATAGGAAGAATTTTCTATTAGATAGTGTTTCTTTATTCCCAGATACTTAGCTGTGTTTTTGCATACATTATAAACTCTTCCTTCATGACTGTCGCATTGAAGGAACATGAGATCTTAAATTTAAGTAAAGTTAAATTCTTTGGTTGGTATTCCAAGACTTGAGGTTCCATCAATTTGAATGTCCTAAATCTCAGAGAAAAAGGCTATGAAAGTAAAGCTATGAGTTTCTGAGAAATGATTTCTAACTACAATCGAGACCGGAACAATGTAACCATTCTTCTTTTTAATGAACTAGTTAACTCTTTTATCTAGAATAACTTTCTCCCCAGTCTTGTTGAACTCATTAACGAATGAGGCATGCCTTGACTTTATAAGATCATTCATAATCAATTCGTAGCTGCTGTATCTTAAGTCCGCCCATCGGTAGCCTGTCAATCGCTAAAACTGTTTGTTGCACTCGATAATCTTCATATTAACATTAAGGCTCTATAAAGACTTTAACTATCTTTCCATAATTTTCCATCTTCCCACTCACCAAAAGAATGCTCTAATCGCTAAATGACTCTGTTATCTGAAAGTTGCTCTTGATAAACTTCTTCATGCTTATGATGTTCTTCATCTTTTGAATGTAAAGATTATAGTTCTAATTATCATTCAAAAGTTGCTAGTGAATTATCGCGAAGTTGTAGTATATTTTCTCATTCTTATTTTTATTAGCCTCATCCATTTAATTCAATTAAAAATACAAACATTTCCTTGAAAGTTTCATGAGTCTGAGATATGAGCAATGCAGTTTGGAATGCTTCTTTGAGCATTTTTTCAACGACTAGTACTGGCTCAGCCAAAGTCTACCAAACTGAGAGAATGTGCTTGCTTAGTTCGATAGTAGTGGTATGAAACTTCTCTTGCAGTCTAGAATACTAAAGGAAGCTCTCCGGGTCAAGCTTTCTTAGATCTTGAGGGTTCTTATGACTCACCTTTTAGAAATTGGTGACTCCTAAGAGATCATGCTGAAAGCCTTGCTGATAGTTTTCTTGAGACATGGCTGAAAACATCATCTCTTAAATAAGTAGACTCTCACACATCAGATAGTTTAACCTTTCCATGAGGCTGAGTTTGCTACTATCCACGGTCTTTAGAATGTTGATGCACAGGAAGATATTTCTCATATGAAAGAGCGCAAAGTTGGCATACATAAGCTTAATTGTGTAACTTTCTTAGAATTTTTAGACTGACTGCTCGTAGTAAAGCATTTATTAAAGTATATGTTGATAAATAAATGAATGCTGAAGAGTATATTAGCGAACAAAATTTGCAAAGAATGCTTGCTTTAGCCTATCGGATCAATTTTAAGAACGAAATTATCTTCCTCGACCTAATCACCAGTAGTTTTTTCTTCTTCAAAAATCATTTCTACTGCATAGCCGTCTATCATTTTCATCTGAGTCTGCTCTCCTATTTTGCCTCTTCCTTATCTAAATATATACTTGAAAGAATAACTTTGCTTCTATAATATCTTTGCTCATAAGTTTACTTCTTGTCCTAGAAATCGTTGAAAATAATCCAAACTATTTAATTATTCTAACTTGAAAGTGAAGGGAGCATTTGAAAAGTGCTCTTTGGCATAGAGAGTATCATTTTATATGTTGTTGAGAAAATCTACATCCTGTGAGTTGAGCTCAATGATTTACTGGTTTTCGTCATTTCTCTGATTCAAAATCCACACTATGGATTCGGACTGATGACATAGACAGCTATTTTTAAGACACTCTCCGTTGTGATCATCAAGAATTCCAAACAGATATTTTAAACTTTGAGTTTAATGTTCTTTGTCACCCTTCAGATTAGTTACATGCTCAGTTAGCAGATACAGAATATATTGATTTAAAAAATGTGGGGAAAAAGAAATAGCGAAATATTGATGTTGCATCTCCATTTTGCTCTGGCCAACTCTGATTCGGTCCATGACTCTGTATTCCCAGTGGTACTATATGAGAAAAGACATGGAGAGCATGAAAGGGAGTAGGAGTATGATATAGTAGACATTTATTGGATCTGGATCGTCATCGAATGAGTTTATCACAACTATGAAACTACATGTAAAAAGAAATAAAGTAATGTGAGTATCGTCCACAGCATGAAATTTACTGCAACGTTGACTGTCTTATTGAAGATTGGGATCACAAACAGTTTACTAAGGCACACAATTATAGTGAACAGCAGAATCACTATACTTATTATCTTCAAAGAGCTTTCTAGAGAGGGGAAGTTAGCTAGTATGATATGGATTCCTATTATTCCAATTTAAAATTTAATTTCAAGAAGGAATATCAAATAGCCGTTTCTGTAGTCTAATTAGGCTGAGGGTTGACGATCAAAAGGCATTTTTATAGTTAAGATTCTTTTTAGAAATCCCTAACTCCAAATGAGACCCGCAAAATTGACCGCATTTAATATTTGCATAGCGACTTTTAAACTTAAAATAATTTAAAGACATATGGCCCAATATCACTAGATGGCAGTCCAATGAAGAACACTCTGAGCTGAATATGTAAGTAAAGCCCTGTTAAAAATGTTGTCAACGCATGTAAAATTATTGACGAGATGGCCTAAATTGTTGAAGAATCTTTAACCTTTGTCAAAGAGTCAACTTTGATGCATAAAAGTCTAAAGAAGAGAATAATGCTGATATAAATCACAAGCATAATCACCTCCATGTATAGATAGTCCTAAATAGGATCTGAGTTCAAATAAAGCAAATGAATTTAAACAAATTGGGATGAAATTATTTTTAACTTAGTTTAACTTTCTACAGTCCATAGATCTTGGATCGGTTTATCATATATTTAGGACTGCATGATCACAGCTAGGGAATATATTGGAAAAATTGCTTCTATGATGATGAAAGCTGTGTAAATTGGGGCGCTGATGACGCTATTAAGATTAATTGAGAGCATACAGAGTGATATTCTTTTTGCTGAGAACATCTCTCTGAATTTAGAGAGAGGCTTCGTTTGCTGTGACATGAATTTGTATCCAAAATCTTTAAATGCTAATTCAATTATAATTCAAATAATTATTCAAATTTTAGGGTCTTTGAGATTTCAATATTGAATTTCAATGTTTTAGTCTGTTAAATTTATTTAAATATCAGATAGCTTCATAGGAGTTTTTGAGTGTCAATTTTAGAGTTTTATGTTTATCTGAGAGTCTTTAGTAATTCCAAAGCGGATTAAGTCGTATTATAATAGAAATTATTCGAGATTTCAAATTTTGCAATATAAAATTACATTTCATTTCAAGATTTTGAGCTCATTAAGTTATCTTAGATGAGATATTAGTTAACAATTAGTTTAGAATTTTAATTATAATTGCAATTAGAAAAGCCATATATTTGTGAATATAATTTGCACTGATTAGATTAAATTCAATAGTAATTGTTGAATTTCTTTTCATAATATTCAGAGATTTTAAGTTCATTCTATTTGCTCCAGATGATAAAAATATAATTCATAGTTTGCCTGTGAGATTGTATCCTTCATTAAAGATATTTAAATACAAAATTTAGTATGAATTATGACTAATGGTAAAATTTTAAAACCAAAATAAAAAATGATTTCACTATTTGTAAAATATAATATGATGAAAGAAGTATTGTAATAAAAAATTTTGACCTTCATTTCCTTATCTTAGCTCATCGTTTAAAGGTCTCTTTATTTGTATTGCACTAGTCTCTCCTTCAGTTTTTTGAGATTTTCCTCATCGATAGGCAGCACTTTTTGTGTCAATGAAAGGCCGTTAAGTAGCCTTAGTTTTGAATTTCTACTCTAACGCTTCTGCTATATTGGCGACTTGAGGGATATCTGATTTCTCCTGTTTTGAACTTTGCAAATTGTGAATGTCCTTAGTCTCTTCACCTTGCTTTCTCTTATTGAAGAAGCTAACCATTGACTAAGTTTAGCTCATCTGTGGTTATTACATCTGTAATTAACTAGGTAAAGTGGGGCCTTGATTATCTTTAATCCTAAATAGTTATTGCAAAATAAAAATGTATATTGCTGAGAGGACGCTCTTTTCAAGCCACTTTATGCTTTAGTGTTCTGTAGGGAGTAGTAATTAGACATGGGGGTTTCTTCTAGTTCTTTTTCTTCGTCTTCGAACATTTCAAACTTTAGATTATACTCTGGATTCAACTCTTGGGTGCTTTTCACTCTAGCAAGTGAATCTGCTTTATTTCTTTAAGAAAATATAAAAAAGAGGTGGAGGCGGTCAGTTAACTGTAAGAACCTAAATGAGATTCAGATCTTGGTGGAAACTTGGGAGTGGAAAGTCTCAATGCTTTCTCTTTCTGAGATCTCAAGGTCTCTCTTATTCTCAAATAGGATTAAATTCAAAAAGATAAATTAACTAAATAAACTAAACATAAAAAATTATATCTAAAGAAATAATCTATATATGTGAAAAATAAGATAAACTATTATTAAAAAGGTATTTTCCCACGAAATCTTAATACCAACTAAAAATATTATCTTTGCTACCTTACATTTAAATATGTAATAACTGAGTGCTGTGCTTAAATGAAGTGAATCCTTGATAATCATAGTAGTCTTTGGTGGCTGAGGCTTTCTTCCATTGGATTTTCTAAGAGGATCTAAAAATAATTAATTTATTATTAATGTCCGATATAGATTGGCATATTTAAATTAGACTTCTAAGCATGCTTTAAATTACCTGAGAGTATTGGCGAACTAGTTTTTATGCATTCCATAAATAGTTGGACTCTGAAGACCTCCCGAGTCTATTGTCACGTATGAATCTCTCCCGCTCCCATCAGACATATACTTGAAGGCGGGTGATTCATAAAAATTAACTTCCAACTTTTTAAAGTTTCCTAAATGGATTTATTAGAATAATTCACTTAATTGAAAAGTAGATTAAACTAAAATCTACTGGAATTAATATTAGAATATCTAATAAATTTTCTATATGGTGATTCCTTCCTTAATTTAGAGATTAATAATGAAGAAAGAGAAAACTAAATCGATTTGTTGGGTGTAAGCCTTTATGCAATTCTCCTTGGTTTAGTGAAAAATGGAGCAACCTGATTAGAAGAGTATCTTACATTGGATGTGGAGCGAAGTGCTATCTCCTCACAAAGAATTGAGAAGACTCTGTCTTTACTTTCTCTGATTCGATGCATAGGCCGCCATTGTTTTTAATTACATAGGTATCTCTTCCACTACCATCTCCCAAGATAGTGAGAGTACTTTGGGTGGAATGTTCGTTGCAGGTTTGCCATCTTACTACTGCCAAGTAGATGTTAGAACAATTAATATCATCACATCACTATCAACAATAGCTAAATAATTTTTCTTTTCTACTTTTTCTCTTTCTAATTTTACATAGGATGTTATATCGTGATTCTTCACTAGTACGATAAGTGCTGGTTTTTAAAAATGATTATTAATTTACATTCCTCAAATTTTACTTTACTTCTTTCTAATTTATTTTTATAATTTCATATACTATCATTTAAAATTTTTAAACCAAATTTTAACATGTTTAATTATGTACATAGGATTCAATAAATGTAAAATTATTTAGCAAATCAATAATAATCAATAAAATTTACAAAAACTGCCTCTTAAATTTAAATGGATAATATTTAATCAAGAATTGATATTTTATTTAACTATAGATCATTATCTAATTTTATTTCAATAACTTTTATTACAAGTAAGTCCACTCTTCTAACCTAAAATGAAGTACTAAGGATACATTTTTAATTAGGCTGTGCTCGTTTTTAGAAATATAAATTTATAGTTTTGAATTAACAAAGGCGATTACAAAATGTTGAATATAGAAGAAGGAAATTTATCCGAACAAGAGTAGAGAAGGATAGTCCAATAAAACTTAAATTGGTAATTCCCTTTCTTCTTTATTTGACTCTTTATAGCACAAACATCTTCATCATCTTTATTGTTACATACTTCAACATCGAAATCATACTGGGCTGGGATTAGTTGTAATACATTTCTTCTATTTTTATCTATCTTTGCTAGT
Source organism: Tetmemena sp. SeJ-2015 (assembly GCA_027382625.1). NCBI lineage: Eukaryota > Ciliophora > Spirotrichea > Sporadotrichida > Oxytrichidae > Tetmemena > Tetmemena sp. SeJ-2015. Next base: position 22,233 of record JAJKFJ010021154.1, read on the forward strand.
TCTTAGTGCTCAAAGCCGATCCATTATTGGCTTATGATAACCATATTCTTAGTCTCTATCCTCAGAATCTTAGTTTACATGCTAGAAATCACTAACTCTAACTAAGTTTTCAAGGTAGTAGCTGTGTGCATCTTATTCTGCTACTTCCCCACTTTCATAGTTTGGACCCTAATTGGGACATCTTGGTTTAATTAGATTCATGAGCAGACACCAGAGTGCATAGCTGACAACGTCAGATGGGTCACTGTCTTTTGGATCAGCATATCCTTCTTTTTAATCTTCACCTATATTGCAACCCTACTCACACTTCTTCTAGAAAAGGTAACTAGATTAAGAATTATAAGTTCAAACTTATTATGGCCAAATTTAAGCGTGTCTATAGATGAGTGGATTGCCCGAAGATCAGATTCTAACTCTAAACAATGACGGAATGATGAACTAGCAATAGCTTTTGGCCGATGGACTCGATTCCAGAGAAAGAGCACTCATAGGACAAAGAAACTACGACTCGTGGTTAGATTAGAAAATAGACGAAAAGCTGTTGAACTCTTCAATGTCTTCTCATTTCACAAAGGAAGATCCAAACGCAGGATCTAGAAACCAAGACTAAGATACATCAGACTATCATATCAATAATAGCTAGATGATAACGGCTTAAATGAATCTGGTTCCAATCTCTAAAACTTAAGAACAGATTCAAGCTTATAGTTTGGATTAGCAGGGCGTGCCAATTCTTCTATGAATCTTTAAGAAAGATTATTCAGAAGAGATGGTGGCACCGGCGCTTCTTTGAATAGAATAGGTTCATTATCGGATATGAGCTATTCTTTTGATAATCCGGTTCTGGCAAGCGCACTCTCAGAGATAGATAATATATGTCCCATATGCCATTTGGAATTCGAGAGAGGAGAGAAAATTAAGGTCATGCCAGAATGCTAGCATGCGTTTCATGTTGATTGCATAGACTAATGGCTGAAACTTAAAAGTAGATGTCCAATGTGTAACTAAAATACTAGAGATGTAATAAACAGAGCTCATTGAAAAGTTCAATATAAGAATAAAGTTTTATTTGATCAATTTGGATTTGCAAAACAAGTTAGAAATTTTAGAGTAGAGATAAGTAATTGATAGTAAAAATGAAAAAGTTCAAGGAAACCTAACACACTATAGCCAGAGAATTCGACTAAAGATCAGCTCTCTTAAAAAAGGATTTCGTATAAGGCTTAAGAGCAGCTGTTTCTGACATTATTGGAGATAAGGACTATTAGCTTCTGCATTATGGGAGCTCCTTCTTATTGGCAGAAACTGAGGAATCAGACTATGATGTGATACTATGCGCTAAATTCTCAGATCTTTGTTAAATATGCTAGGATGATGATTAAATCAGAAATAGAGTGCTTTTCCAGTTGCTTGAAATATCCCTAAGAAATCATTTTTCTATCGAGCAACTAGAGATTTACAAAATTCAAAACGCTAGGATCCCTATTCTTAAATTAATCTTTATGAATAAGCTTCATGTAGATCTTTCACTGGCAATAGTTTGTAATCCTTAGTCCTTTGATAAGCTTTAAGTTTACCAATTTGATCTTTACGATTAACTTTCAGAGCAGTTTTGTGGGTGGTAAATGCTGGATAGATTAATATAGATGCTATTATTTACTTTTTTTAATAATAAATATTCTTATATATGGATCTACTTTCTAATGTTATCAGAATTTTATAATGGTCTTTGAACTATTTAGCCCATTTTTCTTATGCCAAATATAGACCTGTAAGCATAATTAAAAAATGAAGCAAGCTTTTCATATTTTTTCTTCTAGTTTTAATTAGAGAAATAAATTCTTCTGTAATAAAATTATAGAATGAGCTTATTCAGATACAATAATCAAATAAGTTTTCTTAATTTGCTCCCCTTTAGAGCAGTCTATAATTGCTGTTTTGCAATGTTAGACTCTCAAGGACTTAATAACTATTGAAGGTTAGTTCAACTACGAGCTATTCAGAAACCTGCTTATTGAAGTTAAGACTTGGGCTTTAAAGAGAAAGATCTACGGTCAGCAGCAAGGCTATTTAGGAGGAATAGCTTGGGCAGTCTTGTGCGTCAATATCATTCAAGCTTACTCCTCTGATGATGGCTTCTAAAAAATCATGAATGATCCAAATATCCAGATTAAGAAAAAGGTTATCCTTCTCCTTGTAAAGTTCTTCAAGTTTTACTCTTCTTGGGAATGGCCCAATCCTATATCTTAGAGCAAGATGCTCTTTTCAATGTCAACAAGCAGAGACAGTAAAAGGTTTATCAAGAAAGGAAATTATGGAACCCTATTAGCTCAGTGCCAGATTCACAGCATATGATGCCTATCATATCGCCACTTATAAATTCGGATAATTTCAAAATCAGTTAGACGAACACTGCAGAGCAGGTCACACCCAGTTCACTCTCCATGTATATATCTGAGTTCAGAAGAGCTTACAAAGTGGCCAAGAAAATTTACAAAGGCAAGATAAATGTTTATTTTAAGATAAAGCTGAGGGAATTAGGATCAGGATTCGAGCCTTTCATTTTAAATGACAGATTGTCGACCGAATGCTTCTACAATTTTATAGTTTGATTATGATTATATATTTTAAAGTTTGAATTTTTGCATAAAAATCTAAGCTAGGTCTAAAGGAATGATAAGCAATTAAGATTAAAGGCTATTGATAGTGTATTTCCACAAAAAGATATGATGAGTTTAGAGAGTAAACTAAGGTCCTTGCTCATATCACTTGATAAATTACAGTAATTTATTTTAATTATTAAGTTTTCTTTATAAATTTAATGCGCTTAATACAGATGATCATTTGAAATGCTTAATTAGGCCAACAAGGGACGATATTTTGAAGAGTAGAAAGTATACTTAGATGAAAATGAATAACCTGTGTAACCCACAAAAGAAGATTAGCAATAATCATAGACCATTCTTGAACAGAATATTTATATCGGCCTCTGCTAATTTTAATATTTTTCCTCAAAGCCACTTCGGACACTAAAGGGCAAGAAATAGATCTAGGGATCATTGATCTAAACAAGATAATTATTATGTATCTAAGCAGAGAGATCGAGATGTTTTCATTCAAAGCTCATGAAATCATTGATGAGGCTAAGTTTTAGCTCACAAAGCAAGATTAGGAGCTATCGAATGTTACAGACTTCCAAATAAGTTAGATGTAATCAAAAGGTGATTTAGAGATTTTCATAACAAATATTAATCATAAAAACAATTGCTTGCTCTCTCGGAAAATAAGAAATTCACTTGGATCTTTTAAATGAAAAAAATACTCTTATCTTTAAATAATCCTAACTTAGTTATTATAGACCTTATTTATTGCAAAATTAAACCCTTATAAATAGAGTTTTTGACTTCAGAAATTTCCTTGAGGGTCAAATTTCATGAATTTAAATTTTTTTCCAAAAATTCTCGCAAATAAATGTGCAAGTCAAATTTACGCATTAAAATATAGTTTTAAAATAATATGGGGCAAATTAGGTAGATACTTGATCTAGTAACCAGAAATCTAACAATATTAGCCACAAATAGAGGCTATATATAAGTTAAATTAGCCATCAGTAATTATAAATATTGCAGTTTTTTGAAGTCCTTCCAACATAAAGAAATCTTTCCTCGAATTTATTACTTAAGAAGAATATGGCAAGTTAAGTTCAAAGATAAGATAATTTCATCTATTGCAGTATTTGGTTTCTTACTCTGACTTTAAAAAGAGAGGTCTTGCTAATTCTATTTTATAAAAGATAGCAAGCTTTTTTTTAAATTTGATAATAGCTATAAACTTTGGAAATCAATTGCAGAACTATTCCAACCTATTTTTGATAATCATTTCTTAGGCTCACTGTTTTGAAGAAGAATATATAGGAGTTCAAATGTGATTCAGTAATTAAAAGGAGATGGGGTCCCAAAAAACTTTAAAGTATTCATCAAAAAAAGACTTAATAACAAAAAAATAAAAAATTTGGAAAAATTTAAATCATGAAATTTGACCCTCAAGGAAATTTCTAAGGTCAAAACCTTTTAAATTTTTTTTGGCCAATTTTTTGCCCATTTTTCGGCCTATATGGACGATTTTGGGCTATTTTGACCATAAAAAGGGGGGGGGTGCACTTCCGTCCCCCCCCCCGATCTTTAAATGAAAAAATACTCTTATCTTTAAATAATCCTAACTTAGTTATTATAGACCTTATTTATTGCAAAATTCAAAGCCTTTTTTAAATAGTGTTAAATTTTTAATATGGCTAATATTCATGATATTAATTTGAAATCTTACTCTATACATGTATTTTAGTTTTATTTTCAATTAGACTCTTGGTTGAGCTTTGCTTGCAGCAAAAATTGAGGGTTTCACGCAACTCCAAATTCTCTCTATCACTTTATTTAACCATATCTTTGTGTTCATTAACCTAAGCATGAACAAAAATCATAGAGATAACTTATAATATGAAGTGTGCCTATTTTATTTGAGAGTTTAGCAATTGTGTTATAAGACTTGTGCAGCATCTAATCTCTCTCGGCGGCCATTTATTATAACATGAACTCAACAAGGTGCAGAGGCACCATCATCTAGGGTTATTGTTGTTGATACTGACTCATCTGTTACTGCTGAATTAGAAGCGAGGCTGAGTTGTTTGCAGTTGATGCTTGTGCGTTGGATGGTGTTAACTCGTGCATGTTTAATTCGTTAGTTCTAGAGCTTAGTTGCTGGGTGTGGGAGTGTTGAAAGGTTTGAATATTTTAGGTGTTAGCGACTTGAAGCTACTTGGTATTTTGCTTAAGCGTTGTAGAGGGGCGCATCAAGTTTATCTTCTAGTGGGAGGGAGTAGCTGTATTCTGTTTGTTAGCTAAAAGGGGTTATTATGAAGAGGGTTGATATCATTCACACATAATTAATTACTAAATAAAAAGGATAATGAAACTACCATCATTGAAGTAATTTGAGCTTTATTAATTTAAACAATAACTATAGGAAAAAAAAGAATTAAGGAACTAAGGCTTTGTAGTCAAGTGCAAAATTTATTTCCAAATTTGAATATAGAGAAGCATTTGTTTCTATTCAGCTCATAACAAAAATCATAGCTGATTAACCTAAATTTGGAATTTATATCTTGAGTGTGTTAAGTTTATTATAAATAAATATGATTTAAGAATAGCCGGGATGAAGAGTGTTTGAAAAATCTGAATTGGAAATATCGCTGATATTTTTGGCTGCGTTATAGGGTCTGAGAAAGTCTTTGGGTTGCTGTAACCTATTTAGGTCATGTTGAACTAGGTGAGCGTTGTTGACGAGGACTTATTATTGCGAATTTACAACAACTTGATAAGGTATCGCATATTTCCTTAATTCTCCGATCACATCATTGATGATTAATCGTACTGATTCTTGAAGAAGATTTTTGATTGGGTTGGATTCGAATTTATTGAGGGTGATTTACCGATGTTCAGGTTCCAAAAATAATAAGATAATCTATCAAATAAAGGAAGTAAAATCTTTTAAAATAATTATTTAAGATTAATCATAAATAAGTAATTTTAGAATTAAAAACTTCATATTAAGCTAATTTAATCTCTCTTTTTATCTAGAATAAGAATGAACCCAAATCTTATTCATTCCAGGAGAACTTTATTTTCTCTTAATTTTATGAAATTATTTAAATAATTTACACTTTATACTATTTATTAGTTAAAAAAAGATATTTATATTAATTACACTCAATATTTTTAGGTTGGGATCTTCAAAATTTAGAGAATATACACTCTTGGAATCGGTGGTAGCTAGGTTGTTTACAATTGGTGAAATGTGACCGAAATCCCCACCTATGAAATAGTTACAAAAACATATGAGTTAAAGTTTTGATTGGTCGAAGATTATTAACTAGAAACAGAATAGGAAGGAAAAACTTTTTAAATGTAGTTTGGATTTTGTGATTGTAAGCTCTGCAGGTTCGAATCCGAATCTTCAATCGCATGGCTTTAATTATTCTCAGACAACTGACTGTCGTTTACTTTTAAAAACTGCTCAACTCCCAAATTATTCTGGTTCATTTGCAACCTTTCTTTATTAAAATCTAAAAGAAAATCGGGGTAAGCTATTAAAAAGGGGGGGTTATAATTGGGAAGACTCGGCAATCTCCTCATATCGAAATCTAAGATACAAATCCACTAATGTCATAAAATCATAAGATCCAATTTTAAATTGGAATTAAATAGAAGATTAGTAAACTACTCAAAATAAGTTCTACATGTTTAATTGATTCTCATTTTTTTTGAATGAGATTTTCTTTGATTCTCTAATTATAATTAAGACTACCCCCATTAAATTATTAGATCTTAAATAATATATGAAATAAAAAGTTAAATTTTAGCTAAGTATTTTCTATCGAAATTTTAAGAAATAGACCGAAGATTTAATTATCAAGTTGAGCAGTCATGGTATTTTGCGATTTCATCATATTGATCGAGTGTATGGAATATGAGAGATGGTCTCTGGTTTAATTACTCATAGATGGTTGAATTTTCTTTGCTGCTCCACTCTTGTGTATATACTTAAATTATAGTTTTGTGGCTTTTCATTTGCGAAAGGTTGACCTTGGTCTTGAGGATTCTTCGTGAGTCGTTAATCTTGCTATTCACCATTTTAGTTGTAGAAATTGCTTACTGTGAAGAACTTTAATTTTTATTTTCTTCGAATTCTTGAAAATCGCTCTCGCTGCCTTCTTCGCCCTAGCTGCCATCTCTATTAAGGGAGCCATTATTTTTTTATTGATTTTCTTAAAAATTTAGATTCTCAGCTCTCTTCAGTAAGGGACTCATGCTCTCCGTTTTAACGCGTTTCTCAACTTACTGCTGCTATAACACTTCATCCATGTTTTCTAACTGAAAGCCCCATTATAAAGAAATGCACATAATTATACTCCTCCTGAACCGTTGGAAGGAGTCACTTTAGATTCCTTAGAGTCTGGAAAGTATATAATAAAATGCTAATAAGGAATAGTCAAGGTTCTATTAGGTATGCTTTAATGAGTCGCAAGATTAACTTGCTAAAAGTTTTTGTCGAACTCTCTTTCATTCTTCATCACAGGTTACTTTTTCAAAGTTTGCCCTCGCAGTGACATTCTCGAATTTAAACCATTATATGAGAAAATATGAGAGAATTTTAATCTTTCAGCTGGTTTTCAAAGAGATTAAATTTCTTTTGTGGGGTGACATTGTGGCTTCCTATCTACTAGTCCTTCGTAATTATCAAATCTATTTCTCTAAGTGACCTCTCGATTGATTCTCTAGACTCATTCAAATACTGCTGCTACTCTCTCTAGCTCAGTGCACCACCCTCCTTTTTGCCAATTCCCTGCCCACCGTATTAAAACATTTAACAAAAATAGTTAATTATTATTCTGACTGTACAGCTTAGATGTGTTTGTTTCTTGCTGGGCTGGCGTGGCCTCTATCGAATCTGAGTGGCTCGAAGTCAGATGAGTTTTTGCTGCTCTGGACTAAAAAGGACTGTCTCTACTGCATTTATAATTTCTGCTGATTCTTCGTATTATAGAGCGCAGGCACTCCTCCGTAGGAGTCCTCCTAACTGGCTTAGTGCTGCTAGTTATTGCTCTCCTCCCTTATTCCTGATTCTTTTCCCACCGAAGTGGATGGTTTGATGCAGCAGCGGAAGAGATTGAACTATTTGCTGGGTGTGGGTTCTTTGGAGACTGATATCGATTTACTCATTTATTAGCCGAATTAATGGTGGAATCTAAGAAGCAATAGTCTTTTCAAATATTTTTGATGTTGCAAGAAGGTAATATTCCCTTTTGTGAAATATATAATTTATCTCTCAAAAATATTGAGAAAATTCATATTTTTATATTCAGCAATAGTTCATTGAAAAGAAACAGAGCTAATAAAATTATGGCAATATTAAAGCTTTATTCAAATGAATTGAAAGGGAGGGGATATAAAGAATTTGAGTTGAAAATAATACCAAGGAGTTGATAAGTCTGAGCTAAAAATGATAAAGTTTTCGGATTAAAATTTACACAATTGTGAGCCATTAATTGTGCTTTTCAAATTTTAGATAACCCCAAAAAGATACACTGCTATTCAAAGAATGATTATATTCTTTCTTAATTAAATTATGAAATTATATTTTTATAACTGCAAAGATATCTTGATAAATATAATTACTGAAATCAAAATAGAGTGTATATTGAATCAAACCTGATTTCTAAGAATTCTTTAATATTATCATCACCGAATGTCGATTGAAATAGAAGAGATAGAGATGCTTGAAGCTCCTTCAAATTATCCTGTAATGAGTCTGCTTGAGATTAAGATTATCTGAGCCTAGTGATCAATGTTGTCATAAACTCTGGCAAGAAATAGACTTCTAAAATAGATCTAACAAAATTTTTCCTCTTTAATTGGTCTTTCAGAACTTTGATAAGTGAAAGCTATTGGTTTAGCTTTTCAAAATTTGCCCCTAAAAGCTCAGTAAGATCCTTCATTTGATTAATTTTAGTAGAAGATTACTATAAGTCCAATCCCCTGAAAAATTGTTGGCTTAATTTGCGAGCAATAGTAGATTTATTCAAGTCTAATGCAGCCTCAATAATATCATCGATGAATAGCTAAGTAACTCTACTATGTTAATCTTTATTACGCGAGCCGAGATTCACATTGAAGTCATCTACTACATTTTGCAGCTCTATCATTTCATCAAATAATAATTATTATTATAGTAAATATTTCAGAAATTAGGCATGATCTGCAAACAATCTTAATTAATTCTCTCATTTCAAGGAGTCTTTCGATCATCCATTCATTGCTATTCTTAACACAAAACTGTTTGAATTCCGTATAATTGAGCAGTATGTTAGTCAAATGTGTCTGAATAATTTCTTGCTTAAAAATTTAGAACTCTTATCTCTTGCTGAAGCTTTGATTCTTAGAATTCTATATTTTCTATCCTTGTAAATTCTAAATAGTTAGGACAAGCATTCCTTGTTAAGAGAGGGAAAGTATCTTCTTTTATAGCTACTCTTTCAAGTATTTTCCTCTGCACCGCAATAAGTTTCTATGAATGGACTCTTCTGACTCTCCAATTCCTCTCAATAAAACAAGAAGATCTCTTGTGCTTCGCTTACTCTTCTGCTCATTCTAAATGAAGCTTCTCTCTAGATTCATAAAAACGTCTTCACTAATTTCTGCCTTATGATATCTATTTCTTTATCTACCAAGCTCAAAATTTTGGTCTTCATGTCAATATTTTCGATTACAGAGCTGATTCTTATACTCTTTTGATAATGCCTTATGATTTTGGCACAATAGACTAGATTATCTTACTGTAAGCACTGGTTTGCAACATTGGGGATATTGAGGAATTCAATTATCTAATCTTGATTCTTATTGGAGAGACTAATCTGTTCTTGCATCTAGCGTGCTTTCTCTAAATCTACTTAACGGAGAAACTTCGCTAGTTCCTCTTGGGATGAAGATGCATTTTGTAATTGAGAGTAAAGTTATTCAAGATGTGTTTGCTAGCTCTGCTTTTAAGATTTTGACTCACCGAAGAACTAATTGTGTACTTTGCAAATAGCTGAATACTTAGAGAAATAATTCACAACTTATTTGAAACTTATCTTTGTTATTGATCTCTGCTTAGGAATAGCTAGTCTTCACTCGCTTGATGTCTGTTTAGAGTTAGGAAATTTAGTGACTCAACTGATCTACTGTCTGCCCTGAAATCCTCTTTATGAAATCTTCACTCAATATTTTAGAAGCAGAGCTTTTATCTTTCTAATCACTAACTAAACCTAGAAGGAATGTTTCTAATCCTTCTTGTTGCAACTATGCCATTTGTTTTAAGCTTTAATTAATAGTTTCAATATCTTCTCTCTAATTATTTTCCCTTAAGTTGGAAAATTAAAAAAATTGAGAGAAATGAATTCAAATCTTCTTTTTAATTTGATGAGTGAGGATGTTAGAGGTTTGAGTATTGGAAGGTTTTTTATTCTTTTTCTGAGACTTAGAGACATACTTGCAGTTTTAAAGTCCATACTCTGAACCAAACTCATCTCCGTAGTCTTCCATTCCGTAGTCCTCTTCATAATATTATAAAGAGAAATATGATAAAGAATATTTTGCTGTAATAAAAATGTAAGAAACTTATTTGTGGGAAGATAAAATCTTTACTATTTATAAGTTATAATGAAAAAATAAATCTCGCAATCTCTGCACCTTTGGAAGGTAAATAAATACAATTAGCGAATACATAATTTCTAAAAGATTTTTGCATAATCTTCGTCGTAATCATTGTTTGCATAGTTAAAATAAGAAAATAATAATTTTTATAGTTATGAGTTTATGCTATGTGCTGTAAGCTATCTTCAGAATTATTTAATATATATAGTCTTCAAAATGGAGATCATTGAACTGCTACATCGTCATCCTACCCGCCTTGATTTTAACCAAAGTCTCTGTTATTTCATGCACCTCCTTTACTAAACTCTCAGGTTCAAATCTCTTCATGGAAAATATTAAGTCCTCCAGATCGAATAGTCTTAACTCAATTTGTTTAAAATAGGCTAAAAAAATTCAAAGATATGAAGCGCATATCAAAATATATTTGTTTGAGACAGTTCCATTCAAGATCTATATTGATTTGGAGAGAGGGGTCTTTATTAAAGACCTTGCGATGAAATCTGTCCTTTTCAATGTCGGTTCTAAAATGAATCAACTTCTTGATCTCTTCTTCGAAGTACATAAAATAAATATACTTGTGATCTAGACAGTCATAAACATTGGAGCTGTCTGTCAAGTCTTCCACCTATCTATCCTTTACCAGAATATCAAAGTTAAGAGCTTCGCTTTGAGTTGGAGTTTCTCTATTGTAGTGCCGATACTAAAAATGAAATATTTATACTGGACTATCAGTTTCTGGCAGGCGGGACACTTATCCTTTGCACTCTTTTGGTAGTAAAGCTCAAAGCACTGCTAGCTAAAATATTTAAACCGAGTTACTTATTTACCACAGAAAGTGTGAGCAAGGAAGCAGCTAAACTAGTTGCGAGTGAAGTTTAATCCATACTTCAAGGCAAATAATGCAAGTACTTTGCGAAGCTAGTTAAGACTTTTATAATTCTGCCCAATTTAATTGTACCTCCGGATCTTATTATAACTAAACGTCAACTGAGCAACCTTCCATTATATAGAGCAGTACTTTATAATAATTTTAGTGATTTATTTATTAAATTAGTTATAGAATGTGTGTTATAGCAAAACGATAAAATAAATTATTTTACGCAATTATGAAGCGTTGATTTAGTTGAGAACTCTATAAATAATTAAAATATTTATAATGGTCCAAACTTTCCACTAGATTATTTTAAAATATTACAAAATTTTTATTGCAATAGCTGGTGATGACTTGACTATTTATAATTAAAGTAATCCATAAATTTATATTTTAACGAACATTAAGTTATAAAATGAAGAAGATCAACTCAAATTATTTTAGATACGAATAAGTATATAATAGAATAGAATTGCATATGATATGCTTAATAGAATTTTAAATGAAGAGATAAATAATTATTTACAAAAATAAATATTGAAGTGGAATCGATATTAAATTGCTAGGTGTTAAAATAAAAATATGGAAAAAATACGATTTTGATTTCTAAATAGCATTTAATTCTGTTAAAATAAAACGTTTGTTTAAGCACATTAATCATTTATTTAGATGAAGCAGACCTTACCAAATTTTTATCCAGGGTAGCCATTCCATCATTTTAAAGAATCAGTTAGTTAAAGCAAGCAACCTTTATGCAGCATGAAAATAAGAACAGCTGCATCTCTTTGTTTTAGAAATTGCAAGACTTGACTCACATATTAAATCATTTTGTATAATTGAACGATATGGAGGTATTTACACATGAGCTTGATTTAAGCGGCCTTTCGACCTCGAAAAATATAAACAGCGGACAAATTATAGAGCACTCCAATCTCTAAACTTATCGTGATGCCACTCATCAACATCATTCCAATTAAAACTTATAAAGCTAGGAAGACGGACAAAGCAGAGTCCCTAATACTTACTACTTTAGCAACAAGCCCAGTGAGAATCCCCTGAGTAGGAATAGTTCAGGTGGTGGATTTTATAAAAAACCGTTGACAATTAATGGACCTGTGGGCTATCAAACCAACCTTCAGAATACGACTAAATCACCCACTTCAAACTACTACTATCGCTCTAATTTTCAGAATCAGACTAACATCAATCAAACTGCCATTAACTCTAACTTAACTCGCTCCAGGCAATCGTCTCGAAGGTCTCTTGGCTGCACTCACATCATCAATAAATTATATACTTTGCTTTATCATTTACAAGACTACTTCTGACTCTCCTGATAAACTCAGCCAATAAAACGAGGTAAGAGCAAGTTTTGTAACCTATATAGACATTCAGACAAAAAGAGAATGACATGCTGAAGGAGAATAGCACTTCTTAGATAGACAAATGAGCATTTAGAGCAAGATCTCTAAGACACTAGAGAGAGGTAAGACCAATTTTAATTAATCCTTACTTAGGGAACAAAACGTAAAAAAGCAAAACATCAAGATTTTAGAGATACTTATATATAAAATATAGTTATGTACTGTAGCAAGACACAGAGTAGAATGCTCATTAAAGTCATCAGGAGAGTCTTTTTTAAAATTTGCTAAATGAACTCAGCTATTAAAATCTATCCTGCAAAGTCAAAATTTTTTTTAAAGGACCTGCATAGCAACAGTAAAAGCCTAAGAGTGCCGATGAGGGCTCTGACAGTGAATAAACAGATATGAGTGACAGTTATGTTCAGCCTAATGATTCATTGAAATAAAATAAGTAGAGCAAACCAAGACATGAAGTGAATTATACTTAATCTAGAACTAAATAACAACAAAAATAAACAAAAAACCAATTCTAGAGTGCCAAAATAAGCTCTATAAACAGCAAACTTCCCTCAAAGAATATTTCATAAAGGAATCTTGAATAATCCATCCATAGCTCTAGAAAGACTGAAGCGTCATTTTAATTTGAGAAAGCTGAATTGATTCACAAAAATGAGTATCTGTAGTTGGAATCTAAAAATATGTTGCTCGAAAACAAGTTTCAAAATGAGATTCTGATGAGAAAGAATGAATAAATTCTCTTCTAAGAAAAGTAGAAAAGCTACGAGCTTCTAATAAGGTAACTGAAGCTATAAATAAAAGAGAATGAGGAGAAAGGCAAACTTACTTCTTAGCTAAGAATTAGAGAAGCTTCCACCTAAAGAGAGAAATTAGTGACTCAAATTCAAAGCTAATTAGAGTTGATTAAAATATACAATATTTTTATGATACTTCAATCGATTCATTTCCTGCTTACAAAGGTGGAGAAAAATCCTTCTCAAATCAAAGCTGGTCAAGTAATGATGACATTAGCAGAAGTAAAGTAAGACTTAATAGAAGTGATAGAGTTATGCTCTAAAAATGACCACACTGCCTAAATTTAAAGGAAAAAACATCATGAGAAGTCTCCAGTAAGTCCTGCTATTTTTAATTTGCTTTATAATTTTGAGAAGGAAACTATTCTCTCCAGAAGCAAGAGAGCAGATGTTCAACTTATCCACCAGGCGGAGTACTTTAGGTAGTATGCACGGCAATCTAAATAAATCTAACTTTATAAAGGAAGATAAGTCTGTGGAGTTTCCTCCTTAAAAGAAGCATGATAAAATTGCATTAGTTTTTTATTGTGCTGATAAAAAAGAAGATTTGATAGAGAAAATATCTAGACTGTAGAAATAAATGGAAATCAAGGAAAAAAAGATATCAGAGATGCAAGAGACAGAAAAGATTTTAAAGGAGATAGTAAATTAGAAAGATCTCTTAATTAAGTAAGATTACTAAATTAAGGTCAAACAAGCTTAGGAAGGAGTGATTTCAACTTTATTGCAAACATAAACAGAAGCAAGTAAGGAAAATCATTGCTCTGAAGTTTAATTCAACTCAATATTTTATTACAACTTAATTATATAATAAAGGCTTATTTTGCATTTTTAAAATGGTATATTGACCTTATTTATGTAAATTATTTATTTTTTAAGTTGAGAAAAATCTTTTGATGAGTAATTTAAGAGTAGATGACTTGACCACCTAAGATTTAAGAAATATATCTTGCAATTTATACTTTTAAAAGATTAGAAATAATCGAAATCACATCATTTGCAAAATTAGAATGATTAGTTGAGCAAGAAAAAGGTGAGTGACGTCGTAAAGGACTATAAACTCTCTCTTGACTAAACTTTAAAGTCTCGTTAATCCTTCATGAAAAGCAGTTTTTCAGAATAGAATCTTTAACGTTCTTCCCTTAAGGGATCAAAGATAAGCTAATAGTCAAACAAAGATTCTCACATTGAGATTCCTACACTTGATTCAGTTAATTATATATTTATGAGGGGAAATTCACTGATCAAAAGTATTTGAGATATGAGGAATACATAGCTATCAATAATTAACTCAAACTCAACCAGCAAAATAAAAGGCAGAAGATTTAACTCTTGAACCATGATACGAAAGAAAAGTCATAAGAAGTATCAAATTAACATTTCTAAGGTAGGCAACAAGAATCAGATACATTTAGCATGGGTGAAGAGTATTCCTCAAATTGTAGCAATCAAAATCAAACTTAAATTAGAGTTAATACCTCTAATTTCATTAAGAAGAAACTCTATTGATTTGATTTATATCTAAACAATTTAAACGAAAGTATTTGTAATACCTTATTGGCAATTAAATCTCAATTGATGCTATCTAAAACTGATTTCTGTAATTCTATCATGAGTAAAATTAGCAGTCCAGAGATTAATCTAAATTGTGAGAAAGATTTAAATAATTAAAGAGATATGTATAAACAGTCCTAAATCTACTCTAATTTTGATGAGATAATACACTCTTTTCTGCTTGCTCCCATCACTTTTGTTCGGGGTACTTGGAAACCAAGGCCTCGAGAGAGTTTCCTTTAATGTTTGTGAACTTGGCATCTCCTCCAAGGATTTTGTCAAAAGTGGCACTCACTTTACTCTCGTCAATGTCGCTTCCATGAACAAGGTAAATGAAAGTTATTCCCAATTATTCTTCACAAATAGGTTAGTTTATCTCTTTCTCTTTCCGGGGTTGAGAATAACGACTGAAGGGAGATCGGCTTAAGAAAGGCCAAACATCTCTGAAAACTTCTGCTCTTGAGAGGCGTCCAACCACATGAAGTAGAATGAGATTCCTCTGCTAATCTTGCTGGCGAAGGTTTGGCCAGTTTGATATAAAGAATTGCCAACATCAGAGTATAAAAATGTTTGAAAATCAAACTTCAGAGTTCATATCTGCTGCACCCTTGGCAATGTAAATCACACAGAGAGCTCCTTCCTTTTTAAGGCAAATGTCATCAGCAGAGTCTGAAGTGAGCTGAGGTACCTTATCATTCAACCATGGCTTGCTTGCAGAGGACTTGACCTCTTCTTCTCCAGTCTTAAAAACGAAAGTCTCGGAGTAAATGTTGATCCAGTCGAAGATAGCCTGATATGAAAAATCTTAGCCGTCATACTTCAATGGCTTAACATCTTTGTTGTTAATCAAAAAGACTGAAGGGTATGCCTTCACTTTGTATTTCGCTATGAGTCCAGTCTCTGTCTCCCTAATTAAACCGAATAGGAGTGTCTTGTCGAAATGAGAGCTCAAGGCCTTGTAAATTAACATTAGAATAGAAATTGCGGGGATACCTTTCTTATCAGTGAATAGAAGAACCTTAGGCTTGCCTGGATTTATCAAATACAGACTAAATTTTCGTCAATAAAGGTAGGATGATTGTTTTGGGTGATTTCGATAACTCTTGATCCAACGAATTTAAGTGCCAGCTTCTTGATCTTATCAAAGTCAATAGTGTCTTCTTCATAGTCTTGAGTTGGTGCGGGGAAGGCAGGGTATATCCTGAAGAGAGGGTACTTGGTCACCTTCTCCTTGTTACAGAGTGATTCATACTCTCCGCAATCGAGAGCGTTCATTCTAAACATTCCCTTGTTCTCCTTTGCGAAATTCTCATACTGCCCTGCCACCTTGCTTTGATGCTCCATCTATAAGCGTTATTGGTAACTTGTTAAAGACTTTTGGAGTTCATATCTTAGTGATGAGAGAAAAAAGAAATTTCTCGAAAGTGCGTGACTAAAGTGTGACGAAACGAGAAATTTCCATTTCTTTAATTTTGCTGCAACTTGACTTACCTGACTCTTTGTAGAAATGGACAATTGTTATTCCCTTGGGTCTATTCTTGGTAACTTGGCCATCCCAGTTCTTTTGATTGAGTACTGTTACATAGGACTTAACTGGATCGTAGAGTCCCTTAGATAGAGCCAATGTTGCAAAGCCGAGAAGGATTGCTATGGTATACTGTAAAATTTGTCTCATTTAAACTGCCTTAAAATGATAATTAATTTATTACACACGTGTGTTGAATTTAAATGCAGATAGTCAAGTCAAATTACTTCCATAAAATATTTATAAGTAGCACAGGATAGAAAATATAATCCTCAATAAATTACTTCTATCCTTTCTATTAAATCATGTCTTAAAAAATTAAATTTATATGGAAATTATTGAAAATCTCCATTAGAGTATAGCTTTTAATAGGAAAATAATTTTTACTACTTTTTCATCATCTTTTGACTTGGAAATTTAGAAGACTTATTTTTTAGCTTTTCTAGTCTTCTTTTATCAAGTTAAAATATGTCAAATTAATTTAATTCATTGCCTATTATAATCAAAATCTTTTAAAGAGAGGAAAGATTATACATAAATATAAATTAAATATGTAACTTTCACAAATTATTTCTTTTTGGTAAATTAATGATCTCTTAGGAATTAAAACATCTTCAAATTCTAAAATGAAAAAAAATTATTTAAATCACATTGTCTATTTTTCTTTACTTCAATTAATTTTCTCATTCTTGTTTAAATTGAAAAATAATAAGAGCCTTTCCTTTTGTGTCAAATATTTATGCATTTTTAATGAGTGACTTGAGCACTTCAAGGAAACAGAAGAACATATCATCAAGCACTATTGAATTTTTCAGATTCTTGGCTACAGTGCTAACTGTGCACTTCTCACACAAAACCATAGAGTCTTTCTTGAAAGGATGCAAATGCCTAGATACACAGTCTCTGCACAAGCTATGCCCACAAGATAACATAAGAGGTCTTGAAATTAAAGCTTTTTTATACTTTTTATCTTGGTCTTTCAACATGAGTAAGGCAACTTAGGCAAGACATAATTTCAGAGATCTTAACTACATAATTATTTACCTCGTCTAGATTAGCCTTAACCTCACTTATAAAACGCTCTCTCGATTGTAGGTCCAACTAGTTCTGCTAGATCTATCTCTAAAACTCTTGCTTCTCAACTTCAAGATGGAATTTCTGAGAGTTCAACTAGTCATAAACTTTTTGCTACTATTCT
Source organism: Tetmemena sp. SeJ-2015 (assembly GCA_027382625.1). Classification (NCBI taxonomy): domain Eukaryota; phylum Ciliophora; class Spirotrichea; order Sporadotrichida; family Oxytrichidae; genus Tetmemena; species Tetmemena sp. SeJ-2015. The sequence continues at coordinate 39,804 of JAJKFJ010021154.1, forward strand.
TGTTAGACAATTAGTTCAGCCTACTTATGCTTTTCTTCAGCCAATTTTACTGTCTATTCTTATAACAGCTTTTTGAATTCTGACTAGGAAGCTTCCTTTGCTTCCTCATGTAAAAGTTAAAAGGCTTCCATTCCACCATACAAGCTGCTTCCATTCTTAAAAATGAGTAGTACAATAAATAATTATTTCTGTCTTATATCCTGAATCTCCTTTACTTTACTCATATATTCAGTCTCTGCAACTTCCTTATCTTCTTTGGCTGTTTGGAGTTCCTTCTACAGTTTCATAATTTCCTTCCTCATTTTGATACTAGACTCGCTAGTTTTGAATTAATTAAGCTTCATTTCATCATAGAGATTAGCCATGTCTGTGTATTAGGATAGTAAACGTTGATTTTCATTCCTAAAGCTCTGATTAACTTCCTTCACAAGCTTAAGTTCATTTAGTGCAAAGTCTAAGTGCTCTTGTTTATTCCCCTCTATGGTTTTAATTTCAATCAACTAAGTCTATATTTCATCAATTTGCTGCCAGAGTTCTTTTTCCTTTTAAATAGAAGACTCTTTGACAGTTCTTAGCTCTGCGAGTAAGTTAATTTCATTACTCTCTAATTACTCTTTGTGCTAAGTCCAATCTTCCTCTTTCTTCTTAAAATCTCTCTCTTGTTTGCTCATCACTTTTTTGTAAAGCTCTACTTCATTTTCAAATTTATTAAGCCTCGCTTGCATCCTATCGAAATCTGTTGTCCCTGGCTTGAAACCTTTAGCATTCTTAATCATATCATAAAAACCATTAAAAAACTTATAGCAAATATATATCTTCATACACTTGATACTCTTCTGTAGATCCTGATACTTCGCATCAAAATCCTTGATCTAACTATCTTTTTCGTTAATTAGGTAATCTCTTAATCCCAACTCCTGCATATGATCTTTCCCAAGCTATTCTATCTTTTACTCGAGGCTTTGGATTAGATTTTCATAGTTTTGTCTCATCGCCCCCACATCGTTGCTAGTTTTAGACTCCTTCATCTTCACTTCCAGATTCTCGCTAGTTACCTTGATTATCTACTTAAGATAAATAAAGTGAAGAGTAGACTTTTCACACTCAGATATGTATTATGAAAGCTGATTAATTTTCTTATCTTGCGCTAAAATGTGTTCTTTATTCTTCTCTAGCTCCTCTTATATTTCTCTTCTCTCTTTCTACTCCACTCCCAGCATGTATTTTACTTTCTTTAGTTCTTCATTAAGTGCTCTCTAGGTTTTAAGCAAATCCTACTACTACACTTTGAGATAAGTTATCGTGGTCTTTTATTTTTCTATCGTTACTTTGTCATCCTCGCATAAGTCGTGCAGCTTATTAAATTTCTTCTTTATCATCTTTACTTTGAAAGAACATAAATAAACTTCCTTTTCAGCCAGGAGCTCTCGATGTATGATTTCTTACTCTTAAAAGAAAACAACTTCGTTATGAGTCGGTAGAGATCGAAGTTCTGAAATAAAAATACAAAAACATGGTTCTGATTGGATAATTTCTTGTTATGGATTTCCCTCTTCATAGAATATCTCATCACTTATCTTGCCTTGGGAAGTGTCTCGAACCTACTCATATTGGTTACTCTCCGTGGTCTGAAACTAGATGGAGCTATTTCTCTCTCTGAAATTTCTAGTTCCCTCTTTAAAAGTTGTAGTTTGGGTCTCATCCCCATCTAAGAAATGTATTTAAGTGACTTTAGAAGATGAGTAGTGTTCCTGTTTTTTCTGAAGCCATCTGAGGGATCAACAACCCCATTATGATTCAGACTGGAGTTAAATTGAATCACACTTTATTAACTCTCTGGGTAAAGACTCCCTCCTTTAACCCCAATCTTACTGATTACTCTTTAGCGTTGAGTCTCTATGCTTCCTGCACTACTGAAGTTAGATCTACGGTGTTGATCTTAAAAGCTGCTGCTATGATCATTAGGATCTAGGTATGAGCCAAATAAAAGATATAATATTTATTATAAACTCCACGTTAATTATTCTTATTATCTGGAGGAGAATTGTAAACAACCTTAGGCTATCTGTAAAAGGCTAGATCTGGAATTTTGAGGAGAAGTGGATCGTACTCTTCTTAATTAGCATTCTTGGTTTAGTTATTTAGCGGTCCAGAAGATTATGTGTTTAGCTGCTGTTAGCTATTGAGATTAGTGGGTTAGGCTGATTGTTTGTTCATGGTTATAACTACTCTTTTCTTTCTGCCTGGCTATAATTGCGAAAATGTGTTTGCATTAAAATTTAATAAATGAGTAACCTGAACCAGTTGATGTCATGAATCCTACACCACCACTGGTCTGAGCTCTCTACTGCCGTTGCATCGCATTTAAGGTTGTAAAAGATGGGGGTAGCATATCCTTTACAGAAATCTGCATCGTATTCTGAAATTAGCTGTCCTAAATTGAGGGTCTGCTATATTCTTAGAATTATTTTTTAATTTATTAAGCTTCATCAACTGAATAAACTTAATAGCATAATTATATCACCACCTTATTAAAATTACTTTAATTTTATTGTTGGTGCATTTAAGTTTAGTCTGATTTCTTCGCTTGATGCTGTGCCGATTATATCTGGCCGTGAAGTCTTCCCTTTTTTGTTTAGAATAGCAATGCACTCTGTTGATGCTTATCACCTTTGGAGAGTAACTAATAAGGTTGAATTTGCCCTTCATCAGCAGATAAAACACTTCCAAATCTATCAATTCTTTCCTTTCCAATCATTTCCATTCTGTTTTAGTTGCTTTGTGTTTGATTAACTTCCGGACTTCTTAAATTTAAAGGATGCTATTTTAAAATTGAAAATGAGTCATCTTTGTGAGGTTTTTGTGCCATTTCTTTTGCTTAATTTAGATATTACTCTTATTATTTCTAGTAAATTTAATATATTAATTATCTAAATAACATCATTTATATAGGGGGTTTAGTTATTTTAAGATTCAGTTGCCTATTTTGATATTAAGACTTTGGAGCTACTATTTTTCATCTTGAAAAAAAGAGGTTTGTGGATTTTAATTAACAAATTCTTCTTCTTATAAATAAAAATTTGGTATCTATCTCTCTGAAATTGAAGATAAGATATTTGAGTTGAATATAATTCAAGGTCTTTTAATAGAAGCAGCAGTTCAATCTTGTAAAAAGGCGGAATCGTCTATCTTGTGTTCCTTTCTTTGCATTTGTTCTTCAGCTGATGAGCCAATTACATAAGTGATGTTGAAGAGTCTAATCTTTTGAAATAAAATTATTGTTAGACCAGGGTTATGAAGGTGGCTGACTTGTCTGAAGGACCATGAGGTTATCTGTCCACGTCACCAGGAGCCCATGTGATCCAGTTAGTCTTAGTCTTCACCATATCTGAGAGGAGTTAATTGCCAGACAGGGCAAGCTCACTAATCAAAATTTGAGTCACGTTCACTGGCTTGGCATTTGAGTTCTGAATAAAGTTAGTGGCCCAATCATTCAGGTCAACAGATTGAAATTTAAAACAATCATTAAATAAGTTCATTATTTATTAGTGAGAGATGGCAGTTCCGTTGATGTTTTCACCTCTATACTTGGTAAACTTAAATAATTATTGTCTTTAATGAAATTGAGTGATGAGAACATCAGGTATATCAAAGTTATCTCCAGTGTTCTCAACTCTCATTAGGATTGAGTTTCTTTGAAGAGGGAACAACTCGTACTTGAAGGCAGGAGGGTCATTAGAGAGCAGGTTTATTGTTGGCTTGAACGATTTCCACTTTCTTGCTGGCGTAGCTCCTGTGTTTATCTGATAGTTGTTACTGTAGAATAACTAGAGAGGCTTATATCATTTAAATAAGGAATTCTTTATTGAACATTTTGAGAAATTTAAATTACACTATGATTGAATTTAAATTCAGCTCTAACTCCTAATTTAATATTTTATTAATTGAGGTTGATCAATCCAAATCTATTAGGATCTCTAATAAGAGTAGTCGTTAGCTCTCTCGAAGAACTGAAGTCTGTAGGTAGCAGGCACAATAATTGGGTTACCGTTAGCATCCCTTTCGTTTAAGTTCTCGTCGACACCTCTGTCATCATCATTGAATAAGGCGCCTGTTTTGCATTAACTCAATGCGTCCTTTCTCAATGACTGAACCTCCCTGAGATCTATCATTCATGACTGTCATTTGGAGACCTTGAGTTTCATCAACAATGGCAATAGCTGAGTTTACTGGATAGTAATTGCTGGTTGTTACTTCATCAGTGGTAATGTTGAAAGTGGGTCTAAAGTTTAGGATTCTCTTTTGCATCTCAAGGCCGTTTGAGTCAGTGTAGAAAGTGTTGTTGTTATCGATATCTAGAGACTTAAAGTTCACTGTTACTTCCAAGCCCTGCTCATTTTCCTCAGGAATACCGTAAAGAATGACATCCCACTCTGAGAGGGGCATAGTCTGATAGTATCTTCCTCTTACGAGAGCTTTTCTGGTTTATTAGGCATTGGAGAATTCTAGTTAGATCTCAGAGGTAAAATAAAATAAACTTGCCTGTGAAGGATTGGACTGTAGTTATGTCACTGTATCTAAGTGAAGATTATTGATCGAAGTTAGGCTTGAAAAGATAAGCTCCACTTGCGTCTCCATATTTACCTCCAGCATATGAGTTAAACCTTCTTGAAAATTAAAACTGAAGATATTAAAATTATTGCATTTATAAGCTCTGAGATCAAAGGCAATTTGGTAAGTCTTTCCACTCTTTGATTTAATAAGGTCAAAGAGAGCACCGTTAGTGTCATCGAATTTGCTGTAGACGAGAGTTTCTCCAAATCCACTGATTTGATGAGTATTGCCAGTATCAGGGTTAACTCTAAGATTTACAAGGCCATTGTAAGTCAATTAAATGACTTAGATTTGGGTACCTGGAACTGAAATACTAACATGAAGTTCGCAATCCTAAACGTATTGATTGCTTGCAAGATATCTGCCAGCGCAAATAACTTCTGCTCCATCCTCAGTGATATCAGTAAACTTAAGGGCATCATAGTCCCAGACGCTAACATTGTAATTTGAAATTTGAACCTTCATCTTGACGTAGGAAGTGTCGAATTAAGAGGGATTATATACCACAACAATATGGTTTTGGGTCGCATATTAAAAACAGAAGGAAACTAATCAATTGATTAACTGGGCAATCAAGGTAAGTTCCATTTGTGCTTGAGCACCACTACCACGAGGAAGCCTTAAGAATAGTCTGAGATTCAAGGAGAGAATCAATCAGGTTTGAGTAAACGGCATTGTTGCTATTCATTGCTGTGTAGAGTCTGTAGTTATAATCATCAGCAACATGTTGCTTAGCAGTTCCAGAAACTCCATCATGATGCTGAACGATACCTAGGGCGTCAAGCAATTGCTGTTTCACACTGAGGATCTGAGTGATAGTTGAATTTGGTGTCGACTGATCAACCACTTTGCTAGCTGCTAACTTTGTTGATCCATGGAGATTGGAGGAGGCATCTCTTACCTATTTAAACTGTGAATAAGTTCATATTTCTTGGAGTTAGCTCTTGAAGTGAAGTAACCAGTCCAGAAGTCTCTCTCTTAGTCATCATCAGCATAGGGGAACATGTCGTCGTATTTAACAGTCCAGGTAAGATTCTAGCTCTTAATAGCATCTAAATACATTCCTGGAGTAGAGTAGACGAGCTGGAAGTTTTCTTCATGAGCGTTGAAATAATCTACTAGCCTGTCCATTGACATGAAGTTCATCCTTGCATTAGGGTAAGTGAAGTCACATCCCATAGTCAACATCATATGATTGCCTTAATAGTGTTGAGACATATGCGTGACGTAGTCTATCATCTCCTAAACCTTTTAATCCGCATTGAAAGTTTCAAGGTCAGTATCAGTAACTACTGGATAATAATGAGTGAGTAAATTTATTATTCATATTAATGGATCATCTCCATTGAAGCGATCATCATAGTCAAATCCTGGAGGATAGCAGTAGTGGTCTTGCATGGTGTGAGTGAATATCTACGTGCTGACTCCCAGATGATCAAACATAGGTCTCCAAACCCACTGCATAGTTTGATTGTCAAGTCTCACATTCTTCTCTTGCTTGTCAATTAAAATAAATTCTAGCAAAGAACCAAGCGTCAAATCCCATTTCAGCAAACAGTCTTGGGTTAGCGTTAGAGTGACCAAAGGGATCGATGTGCCAGCCGATTCTAGGCTTGACTCCAAGATTTTAGAGAGCCCATTCATGACCCTTCATCATATTGTTGATCATATCTTCGTAGTGAGTGCAAGCTTCATCGTGCATACTCCAACCGGCATTCACGATTTCAAGTCTACCCTCTTATACGAGTTGTCTCACTTTGTTTTGAGTGTCTAGAGTTTTCGTCCCACCAAGAGACAAATAAAAACTAAGTTGAACATGAATTTCATTTCAACGTAGGTGAATCTCTTTCTGGGGTCTTTCCAAAGCTCTTCAATAACTGTGTCTAGAATCATATGAACTTCCACCTAAACGACGTCTTGCTAGGTGCCTGAGAAGTATTCATCGACTGTTTTAAGCCAACCGACATCGTCATGAGTATGGGAGATAAGATGCACGTAGGTCACGCCATCTTAAAATTAAATGCAATTCTTTGTAGCTATTTTTCAACTTCTTCAGATTCTCTGGTGAGTGACCATGAGTTAGATCTTTGTCTTTGGTTAACGCACCCATTACGTGATGGCTTGCCGTGAGGAAACAAGTTCCAAGCAGCATCAGCAACATCTATTTAAACATAAACTGCAAAATTATCTAGTGACGCTTCATTATTAAGATATGGATTTTTATATACTGCTGAAATATTTCCTAAAATAATAAAAATTTATAAGATAATATTCTGTATATTATTATAGATAATTAAGGATATATCTCAATTGTAGTGAATATCATTTTATGCGATCTCATTTACTTCTTCTGTATTTAAAAGAAAGCGATTTCTTAAGTTTAGATAGGTTAGTTTATTTATAAATAACTATGAGAGAGGATTTTATAATACTTACTATTTCTGAGATTATAATTTCAGGCAGTCGTCTTAAAAAGGGTTATAAAAATCACTAATTGAAAATAATTGAGAGAAACTTACTTGGAAAATGAAGTGCAACTGCGGATCATCTCAAATTAATTATAATGAAGCCAGGGGACTACATGCATGTGAATCTTGCGGAAACGTTGTGGAAAGTGGTGCAATTGTGTCTGAGCTTCAATTCTAAAATTCTATGGCAACTGGGTATTTCCTGAATTAGAATAGAGGCTAAGGAGCTTTATATGCAGGAAGTAAGCACTTCCTTAATATTCTTGAATAGAAAATCTTTATGTGATTTTTATAATATAAAATAAGAATCCAGAAAGCAGTGAGTAAAATTAATTGTAAGTTATGAAAAAGAAATATGACAAGTTTTGCTAAATTATTTCATCAATATTGATTATCTTTATAGGAAGAGCTTTATTCTCTGATTCCAGATAGTTAAGGCTATCTAAGGGTTACAAAGTAGTGGAAGGAATCGCATCTCAATTGAGTATGAGCTAGTACATCGTTGACGCTGGCTAAAGATTTTTCAAACTTGCTTATGAGAAGAACTTCATCTAAGGAAGAAACACGAAACATGTTGCAGCTGTGTGTCTCTATATAGCTTGCAGGAAAGAGAAAACACCTCACTTGCTTATAGATTTCTCTGACGTGCTTCAAACCAATGTCTACATCTTGGGCAGTGTTTATTTGAAGCTTGTGCAGAGACTGTTCTTGGAAGTGCCTCTGGTAGATCCTTCCATTTTCATCCATAGGTTTTGCTCTAAACTCGAGTTTGAAGGCAAGTCTCATTAAGTAGCCATGACTGCTCTCCGCCTTCTCTAGACTATGAAAAGAGCTTGGATCACTACTGGTAGAAGACCAAACGGTCTATGCGGTGCCGCCATTCTAATTGCTGCAAGGTATCATAACTACAAGAGAAACATTTCCTAGATAGTCAAAGTAGTGCATGTCTGTGAAGAGACTATCAGAAAGAGGCTCGATGAGTTCAAAAACACTAGAACCGCCCAGCTTACAAGAGAAGAATTTCAGTAGATAGAGTCAGGAGTACCTAGAAACTCAGGATAGAATGATTCTAATCCCGGTACCTAGGCCAATGGACAGTTGATGTTACTAGAGAAGCAGCAAAGTATAGATGAGAATATGGATCCTCCTTCATTCACAAGGAACTTGTGCAAGAAGAAGTTAGAGATTCATGAAGACATGGATGAACTTCATAAAATGCTAGAAGAAAAGGCTTTCTAGATAGAAGAGGGATTAATTGAGTATGAATAATAAAGAAATCAGTAGAACTTTTCTTACCAAGAGGAATAGAAGCAGAGCTACGTTTAAACAGAGTAGATAAATACTAGTACAGTTCCTAACCTTACAAATCAGCTAGTTCCATATTCTAATAAGCTTAATATTTTTCTCAGATGTAGCAAATAGACACCTCTCGTTTGCAGCTGGCAATAAAGCAATATGAAACTCAGAATGGATCTCACAATGACGATCTATCAGATATTGATGATGCTGAGATAGATTCACTCATACTAACTGAGGAGGAGAGAAAACTAAAGACTATTCTTTGGAATAATCTTAATAGAGACTGGATATTAGAGCAGCAAGAAAAGAAAAAACTCAAGAGGGAGAAAAAGAAACTCAAGGGACATGGATAGTCAGCTCAAAAGAAGACTAAAGCCATCAAGAGTAAGCTTCAATTGTACGTATTAAACTTAACTATAGAGTAATTAGTGGTTAAAAATGCTACTAACCCAATAGATGCAATCAAGAACTCATCGTTAATTTTTATCTTAAATTTTAATCTAAGCTAGCTAATATAAATCCAAAAAGTAAGATCCTTCCTCAATTAACTTAAATTTTTAATAGTCTTGGAATCAATTTTCAAGAAGCCAACTTTGTGATAAATAAGACAACTGTTTAGTGATAAAAATTGTAAAGCTAATTAGTCTCTAATTTTATTATGCATGCTAGCTAATATATTTTTTAAGATAATTAAAACTATTATTCAGTTGTAGAATTTAGGGGTATTTTTATGTTAATGCTGAATCTCTTCATCTCCTTCATCATCTTCTTCTATCTATTCCAGAACAATCGTACGGGTGAGTTAAAAATAAATTTACAACTCTGTTAGCTTTTACTTTTTCTTTCTATTTTTCTAAAATAAAATGAAAAATTCATTCCTATCTAATTATATTTGGTATCAAAATATGCAATTTGTCTTGCAAAAATTTGAAAATTAATCCAAAAAAGATGAATTTAATCTTTATCTTAATGACTAATTCAATCCTCAAATATTTTTATATTAAAATACCTAGTATAGGTCAGAACAATTAAAGGTATGAATTTATTGCATTATCAACGTATATCATTTGAAAAAATTATTTGATGATAAAATAACTTAATTTTTTGTATTCCCATAATATATTTATTCATCTATTTCTTTCTCTTTTAGATTCCTTATCTGGTTAGTATCCATATATGTCGTAAACGTATTCAATCAAAGCTTTACAGAGGAAGTAAAGCATTGCCACACATTTTTGCATTTTCTCAACCTTCTCTAGAGTGATTTCCTTTAAAAATTACTTTTCCGTCTCTACGATAGCCGATAGTTCAAATTTCTGCAAATCAGAGCAAGATTTAAGAATAAGGAAATGCTGATAAGCATCATAAGAATGCTCACAGTAATTTTGCATTTGCTCCCACCCCTAAATAAGTTCCTATCTCTCGTAAATTATCAAGTTAACCAAATGCATGAAGCAGTTTGAAATATTCTCTAGATCCAAGGATGAAATGCCTTCAATCGTAGCAGGATTTAACTTTGATATTTTATTTATCAGAGTTGGTGAGATTCTGCTCAAAGTGTCTAATAGATACTATTCGGAGGTCTATTCAGGTCCTTTTATATACTTTTAGAGTTTATCTTTTACACTATTCTCTTTTCGGCTCATTTCATTTTAATTCTCCTCAGTAATTTCAACAGAACTCGTGAGTTTTACCTCAACTGGCTTGACTTACTCTATTTTAACTAACTACACATTATTTATAGCTGTCTAAATTTAAAGTTCTTTTAACTCTACTTCCAAAGGTTCAGATTTTATCTACGCACTCTTGCTTCTAAGAGCAGATTTATCAATTTTATCATCTTTCTTGCTTTTCTTCACAGATTAGATTGACTCCTTTATTTACAAAGAGTGTTTATTTTAAAGTCTATGATTATGAACAGAAGTTTTTACCTTTGGCTTCGCTCTTTGTGATATTTCTGCAGGCTGTAATTTGTTAGATAGCTTTTGTCTCGAGTCCTTAATATAATAAACTTATATGGTTTAATTAGGAACAAATAAAAATTAATTTTTTAAGCAATTTTAAAGAAAATATTTCTTGATAAATTAATATGAGCGATACTTTTGTAAAAGATAGCATTCTTCCAAAGATTGATATCTATTTCTGGCTCGTTTTTCTGATCCCTCTCTTTTGAATTCTCCGTGCTGTAAATTTAATTAGCTGCAACTACATTCTTTTCATATTGATTCCTTTTATCTTCTTGCTCCTTCTTCTTTCTTCTCGCATCTCTAGTTAGTCCCTTAGCTCTAGCTGATATCGCTGGGGACTAAGATCTTTTAGTACTTGTCGCTGTCTATACTCTTGAATTTTTCTCTTCCCCTTGTGGAGGCTCGCTTTCGTTGAAATTAAACTTTAAATTACAAATTTGAAAAAAATTAGAGATGCTAATTAGCTCCGCTTCGGTAAAGCTGAAGTCTGGCTTTATCTGCTTTCTTTTGAGTTTCAAGTAGTCGTGAGAATTTGCATCACTGTCATTTTGAGCAGAGGAGTCATTCCTTATTTCCGATTGAAAATCTGAGTTCTATTTTACTGATGTTGCAGATTCTGAATGTATCATCATCAGCTGTCCATTCTATGATTCCTCCTTACTGGCCGTATTTAGCACTTCTGTAGTCACTTATGTTGAGTGCCCTTCGCCTTTAGTAATTTCACTACTGTGATTACTAATCAAATTCTTTTGGCTGTTACTAGTCTAAAGATCTGAAGTTTATGGAGCGTTATTATTATTGCTGTGAGTATTCGTCCTTCTAGTAGGAGTCTTATGAAGTCTGAGAACAGACTCTTCCATCTCTTTGTGAGATTTGAATTTGCGCTGTTGTGTTGTAGCAGCTGCATTTTAGGCTTAGTTATTTAGCGATGAGAGGCCTTAGGTAGAATTCAGCAGATTAAGCTGCAGGGGCTAAGTTTAATTGAGAAAAGAAGATTTGTTGGACTTTGAGTTCATAGTGAGATTTATTTCCTGAGAATTTTCCAAAGAGAGATCTTCATTTAGTAAATGCCGGAGTGAATGATTGCTTTTTTATTTAAAGGGAGTTATGTTGTTTAAATTCCGAGACTCCCTCCTCGGGGACTTATCTGCTAACAAAATTGAGGTCTGCTTAAAGTTCATAAAAGCATAATTAAAGTTGAGAATCTGAGTTTAAGAAAAGATCCTCTCAGTTTAGTTTGAAGATAGGAGAGAGCTGCTACTTGGATTTAGAGAAATCTAAGAAGGAATTTTGGGCTTGATTGAAGCTCTGCTTGGAGTTTTATTCATTGAATTAAAATTTATCACTTATATATTATTTTATTACCCTTTGAAATATTCCTTTCTATTCAATCGCTTTATTCAAAAAATATTTAAGTTGCCAGCCCATTCAATATAGTGAAGATGAATAGAGGAAGAATAATAATCCAAAGTGGAATGAGCAAAATAAAGAGACTAGTGTTAATTGTTCCATCCAAACGCATGCATAGAGCAATCCAAAAGCCGTAAAAGAAACCTGGTATGAGGATGAAATTAAAGATCAGCCCAAAGTCTATTTTAATGACTCCGCTGATGTGCTTATTATAGCAAATGTGCTCATTCTTCTTATTTCCATACAATTCTATCATAAGCTTTAAATGCCTCTTTGCTTCTCGGAGTGAGTTTTAAGTGTCTTTATGAGTGCGGATAAGTTCACAAATGTAGAAAATTAAGCCAGGTGCAAAGGAAATCGGACTTATCTAGGTAAAGGTAATCAGATCTTGAAGAACATAGATCTTAAGGAAGATTCCTAGGTAGAAGAAAAAGGCTGTGAGCGAAACTGTGACGTAAAATTAACTCAAGAAGTCACTCTTTTTGTAAAAAATTAAAATAGTACAGGAAGCAATCTTTGGTATTCCTGCCTCTGAGATTCATCATTTAGCTTGAAAGAAGTTTATAGCAATCTTAAGTCCTTAGAAACTTCACTTCGTTGAAATATTTATCTGCAGTCTTCTTCATGAGAACTATTAGGATTATTAGACAACCCCAGGCAAATGTAACGGGTGCTAACACTATCCTTAAATCGAGCTGCATATTTTAAATATCGTAACCTGCTGCTAGAATAACAGTAGAGAACAACACAATCATGATAAAGAGTAGCTAGACCCACCATTCAAAAAGCTTTTATTAGGCGTAGTAGCTTTTTCTCTTTAGGAGTTACGACTGTGAATGAAGTTCTCTTAGAGTATCATCAATAAGCATTAAGTTATGGTTTTTTACTCCAGTTCTACCAGTTTTACTCAGAAAGTTTAGAAAACTGTGCATAGCCCAAAGAGGTTCGATTTTAGGGCTCAGAAAGATTTTAAATATTGTTTGTTGGAGTTTTAAACAATTGTCATTTCTTTCAGAGTAAGATATGAAGCTATTCTCTCAATAACTGCTTCATTTAGAGATGTGAATGTAATTTTTATATTTTAAGATTCCTATCTTCTCTAGCTTTTCTTCATTTGCTTTCCTTTGAAAGATTTTTTCTATGACTGAAATATGTCAACAGTTGCCAAATTACTCATAGAATTTTTAACCTCAAGCTTGTCGTAAACTCTACTGTGGCTGCTGTTTATGTTTATCTCATATTATGCTGGGCTCATCTAATGAAATTACTGTAAAAAATTAAAGTTAGAAAGAAAGTTATCAACTTAAGACAATAAATTTACTTGAGAAGAGAAGACTTGATTGAATTCTTGATCAAGGTTCGGATTTCTCTATTAGTAAATAAAGGCAATCTTATTTTCTACTACGCCGCTGTCATTTTAAGGTTCAGACTCTTTTTGGTTTCTATCGTGATCGGAGTGAAACATATTCTCTTAAGAAAGTGGTCTTTTAGAGAGATCGATCCCATAGACAAGTGGAGATTTCATATCATCTATGTCATACATTACCAAATTCTAGTAAATTTAAACTTAATGTATTCCTCTATTATAATTTAAAAAGAAAGCTTAATTGTTATCATCTTGCGTCTTTTGATTGTTATAGAAGTTATTTACTCCAAGGGATAATAAATTTAAATAGATTTTTTCTTGTTTCTGGACTGAGAATAATTGGAGGTATTCGTTTATTTTTTCTCACCTGTATCCTGAGGTTCATCTAATACTCTTTCATTAGTGTAGTGTTCGATATTTTCTATCTCTAAATCTTCAATATCACACTTTTAAATAAAAAATTAGAGAGATGAATATCATAAAATCAACCTATTTTTTTAGAAAGGTTAAAATTCGAGCTATATTTTTATTTTGACCAGCTCCAAAGTCTGTGGTTGTGTGTTGCTTGTTTAAATTATCTCTACTTTTAAATCTTCGAACGTGATAAGGAATATGGTTATCTTTTTTATTTTTCACCATTTCCGAACTTTCCACCTAGAAGCTCATTCTAGTGCTGCTATTCTTTTCTGGCAGCGTCATGAGTTAACACGTAGCATGAGGGACTGGCCACACTAGTTATGAGCGTATTAGAGTGGGTGATATAAAAGCCTATTATAGATAACCCTTGCGGGGTGCTTAATTCTGCTAATCTAATCTAAACTTTTCTGGCATGTACTTCTGTCCATAAACTTTCCCATTCTGAAAATCATGCTGCAGATATCGAGACTCATCCTTTATTGTGATGCTATTGCTGTTTTTATCTTCAGCTATCCCACTAAAATCATTTTTGTTGTCACTGGTAGCTTCTATAAAAATTTAAACTATATATGTAAAGCATATTATTAAGCCATGTAGTTATCTCTATTCGCTTGCAATATGTTGAAGGGTCTATTTGGCTTTTCCGGTATAGTCTTGCCCATGTTTTCAAAGTATTATATCAAACTCTGATTTTCAATGTTACTCTGATAATTTGCATTATGATTTAGGGAGCTATCTCCCAATATTTTCGAAGATTATTCGAGAATCGCTGCTCCTTGATTATAAGAAGATCCGACCCCTCCAAAGCCACCATTCATAACTTAAGCATCCCTATTGAAAGTCAAATTTACTGGATTGTTGTTCAGGAAAGTAGTCATTTGACCAGGATTAAGAGTAAGTGGCTAGGCTCCAGTCTATCTATGAGTATTAAAATTAGCGGTTACATTTTCGAATTTGAGAGATTGTGAAGCATTATTCTCCTGAATAGATTGATGGCCAAGTTAATCTATAACTTCGTGATTTTCAGGGCCCATCGTACTTATTCTAACACTCATAGGAACTTGAGAATTCTCCACGCAGCTCTTCTACTGAAGTTGTTCAATCTTAAGTTGAGTCATTGAATCTTGCACATCTATACCATCTTATGTGTTTTAGATGTAGCGCTGATATTTCTAGTTGATTTCTTGAGCCTCAAAATCAAGAGATGCTTGAGTTTGTTCGACGTTTGAATTTATAGTTTTGAGGTGGAGTTGCTCCATCTGTAAGAATATATAATGAATTATTGAATTATTGAGCCCTCTTATGAATATCATTTTCAAGTATATAGAAAGTGGAATTGATAGAGATAGATTACTGTGAGAAAGAATATATCAATGAATCAACAAGATTATTCGCAAGATTACGAGGGAGCTTTAGCATGAATTTTGATAGGCTTTATAAGGCATCTAAGGTAAAGGTAGAGGCATATGATGCTTGCGAAGTTAGGAATAAGTAAGTAGAAGATTTTAGTCCTGAAAACTCCCTCTGCTTAGAGCAACAAAAGAATTAGTGATGCTAAAAACCCAACTATAAGAGAATTAAAATATTTAAACTTACAGGGCACCATTAGTGAGAGAGTTAACTTTTCACATCTATTTGCTCGAGTATTTTAAGTTGCTATAAAATCATAATTATAAATGAAGAACATTTATCAATTCACTTATTATTTTAAGATAAGTTAGCAAACCTTATAAATTCATAACATAAAAAAGGAGGTCTAAAATTGGTCTTGGAAAATATCATCATTATACTTCGCTCTTATCTATCATATTTTTGACTGTCCTATTAAGTTCCAGTCTATTAGGTTTCCAAAGACTTTTCTTCTTATTTTTGATTACTGCTCTAACTCTATTTTTGTCGGATGATTTTAGTTGAGCTACTATTTCAGGGGAAAGGAAATTTTCATAATCGTCAGTCTCTTATCTTCTTTTATTCTCAATGATTTAGTTTATATTCTATAGCTTTTTATCTGCGACTCCAATCATGAGCTATTCTTAATACATTTCAAGGACTTTGGATATCTCATCATTCTCACCATCATAAGTTTCCTTGATTTTATCAATTTAATGATTGATAGAAACTATCTCCTTCCTCTCTCTTGAGTTGCACCTCTCTATAATCTGTTTCAATTCTACCTTATTTACTCTGAAGCCTTTCTACTTTTAAAGCTATTCTAAATCCTTAACTTCCAAGGTATTTTGAGAGATGAAACTTTTGTTGGCACTCTTAGTTTGATCTGCTAATGCATCAGCTAAACTTATATTGAGATTGTTCTACTTCTTAGTTTTAATTGGGGTAACTGCATGTGATGGGTACTTGAGGCGAGCTGAAGAGTATTACAAGGCACTGTTATTTTTCTCAGCTCTCTCAATTTCCTTCTTTCTAAAGGGATTTGTGTTGATATTCATTGGAGTTGGAGCTGTTGCATCAGTTTCTCTAAGTGTTATCATAATACTTTGATCCTCGATATTCGAGGTGTTTGCAATAGAATCCAGAATAGGTGAAGGCAAGTGAAGTTTAGACTAGAAATTCGAATCGTCTCCTTTTGCGCTTGGATTTATGCTATAAGACTATTGGAAGTCCTTCGAAACTGAAGATGTGAAACCTCCATAAGCGTTATAGTTAGCTTTAGAAGTTAAATATATAAATTATGGATGGTAGAACCAGACCTGAACCAAAATTTGTCGATTAACTTGGACTCTGTATCATCTCAAGATCTACATTGGTAAAATGAAGCGTTGTTGCTTCTCTTCTATTTATCTTTTTTAGTGATGACGCTATCTAGTAGTTTTTGCAGTAGTCTGTCATTCTTCATATTCTCATCTATTTCAATTTCATAGCCATCATTTATGAGTTCCTCCATCTTTTTTACTTGTAATTCAAGTGTCCTGCCGATATCTGGTTCCCACATTCTCATTCTCTCATCCACATACTCCCTAATTTCAATTTACTTGCGCGCAGTCATCTTTTTTGAAGCCTCTAATTAAG
Source organism: Tetmemena sp. SeJ-2015 (assembly GCA_027382625.1). Classification (NCBI taxonomy): domain Eukaryota; phylum Ciliophora; class Spirotrichea; order Sporadotrichida; family Oxytrichidae; genus Tetmemena; species Tetmemena sp. SeJ-2015. Next base: position 56,372 of record JAJKFJ010021154.1, read on the forward strand.
CATTCTCTCTTAGATCTTTCATCAATTTTTGCGTTATCTATCGGGGCGAAGTCTACTGACTAAGTGAGAGATCCTAGACATTAATTGGTTCAAGTTTAGTAGGAGGATTTTTAGTCAATCTCATTTCGGTTGAAGATTTCATAAAGTTTCGCAGTTTAATCTTTGTAGTTGCCTTTTAAAAACGCAAACTCATTAACTCCTTGCATAATTTCTTCAGGTCGATCTGGTTCATTTGGTGTGTAGACACCGTTCAGAAATTTCCTATATCCTATGGTCTCTAAAGGTGGCTTATAAGTTTTGTGGAAGAGCCTATTATGCCTGAGCAAATTTCTAATGTTATAAATACTCTCCTTTTCAATATTAGAGGAGATCCTCATGGTGTTTGGGTATGCAATATCGACGGATTAATTCTTTAACCTTTAAATTTTGGATCTGAAGAATTTGTCCTCATCAGTTTCAATTATCTTTTTCTGTAATATCAAGTCAATCTCTTTCCTCTTTTTAACTGGAGATGGGTTAATTGTTTGATAACCCTTTGTGTAAATTTTCTTAAAAGTGTCATCTTTTAAGGCCTCTTTAATGAGTCTTATTTCTTAAATTCTGTCTTTCTAAGGTATAATCAGATCTTCCATTATCAGCTTTTCCACTTAAATAAATTATAAAAAAATCAAGAACTCAATTGCCTCTCTTTAGTCAGATTAATACGAATGATAATGAGTAAAATATGTTTCAAATCTTTTTGATAGATCTCCCTTGTATAATTAATTCAGATTTGGCTTCCAGATCCTATTGCTCCTTTATGAAAGGGCTTTCATAAATCAATTCATAACCTCCCGTATCGGTTTACTCTATACTTCCATTTTCTCTGTCTTACCTCCAATCAATCACAACCTTCATCATATCAGAAAGCATTCGAGGAACTAGATCAGTCGTCACTTTTGTCGAGTGCTCCATAGTTGGGCACTTATTTATTTCCAAAAGCCACATTTTGTTCTCATCATCTAAGATCACGTCATACCCATAGAGGCCGATGGAGTTCTTTCTCCATTCTATTTTCTCCCAAGCACTCAGCAAACTAATTTTAATTATCTCCTCCAGCTATGGCCTAAAATAGTCGTCCCAAGCATCGTTATAGCAATTAGACTCCCCGAACAGCCTGCCCTGTCTTTTATTCAAATACTCTCTAAACTGATCTAGGCTCCACATATTTTCTGGAAATTTGTCCCTCTGCTCCTTCTTTTGATTTGTACAGTTCTTTGCTATTGAGTTGTTGGTGAGGTGTATAAAAAGATTCTTTATGTTTTGCGCATCATAGTCAACTGCGGAAAATCTAATGTAGCAGTCTCTGTATAGGAAAATTTGCAAAGGGTTCCAACTTACAACAAGAAACAAATATTTTATAGGAGAACCCAAACTCTGATATCAAATTTCCTGTTCTTAATCAGAAAGGGATTTTCCAAGTATTTTTAAACTACCCATGACTTACTCCCAAAAGATTAAACTTTTTAAGTTTCACCCTTTGATATGGTAGTCGAAATCTCTGAATAAGTTAGTATCTCAAGAAAAGAGTCAAATATTTTGATATTTCTTCCTCTACTAAGACCTCCAGGCTTAACTATCCAAGTATTTTTGAAGCCGTTTAAATTAGTTTAAGGGAATAGAGATTTTAACCTTCTAATGAGGCTTTTGCAAAACTCATGCAAGGAAATAAATTATATGGAACTAAGATACGCATTCTTTTCTTGGTTCTTAATTTTCTCATCTTTTTATTTAGATTTGGGTTATTTCAAATGATTAGTGTCTTTGAGAGCTCTCTGAAACCACTCCTCCTTTTTAATGTAAGTAAGATATGCTTTCGGGTAATCAACCTTAGAAAGAAAATTTTGCTCTTCATTTGAAATTTCGAAGCCTAACAGGGAACTCTTCTTTATCTCAAGCAAACTATCCGGGTCCTAAAGTCTTCTTAGCGTTATAGAAATACAAACCAATAGCTTTTCCTTTGTAAAACTAAGGCAAGTCTTGTCTTATCATAAATTTGATAAACAAAATTTAAGATGACTATAATTAAGAACTGAAAGGAATTTATGCTTACCTTTAATTTATCGCTTTAAGGAAATTATAAAATTGTCCATAACTTAATTGACCCAATTTTTGTAAATTAAGATATAAGTATTTCATAAAATCAATACATTTTCGCTATAATCTTTGATGCTCTCATAATCCTTAACGTATTACTTGATGCAAGACTCCGTATGTGTGCACCAAAAGTATTGCTAGAAGTCAGAGAAATCCTTTCCACTAGTCAGAACAAAACTTTATGGGTAAAAGGAGTCAATGCCTTTCTCGATGTGTTTTATTGGATAATTCAAGCTAGGTAGTGCTTGAAAACTGCTGTCCAGCTTAGAATTTTTATTTCTCTCCAATTTATCTGAGTGATGTTGAACACACCAATTTATCCAAAACTAAGGTGCTTCACTTAGAGACTCAATCAATCCACTCTTTGAAGTAATGTTACCTTCTCCCCTGTTATGATTGGTGAGACAATTACTTCTTGATTGATTAACATATTGAACGTCCTAAGAGTTTAGAGAAAAATGAAGATCTATGTGATTTGAGGGATGCTTGGTATTTGCGTCTTCTCTCCATCCTCTTTAGATCAAGCATTTTCTTAAGTCTGGATAAGCTATTTAAAGCATGAAAATCCCTCTTTTCCTTTTCTTTTGAGAGGCTTTTCTCTCGGAGCTAACAAGAATGTGATGGCTAGATTACTCTAAAAGTTAACTCTCTGACAAGGGCTCGTTATCTTCCTATCCCTATCTTAATTTATATTAAAACTAATTAAGATAAGAATCTTTCGGTTTATTAAACTTGACTTGATGATTAAATTAACACTTTACTCTATTCTTGGGCAAACTTGTCTATTATTTGTCTATTCGAGTTTCTGTTTTTGTCTTCATTCGTGGTTTAGTCTTCTACTGCTTCGCTATTATCATTATCTTAATTAGCTGCTTGTTTATCTTAAAAGTGTTAGTTTTATTCTAGCTCAAGTCTTGATGTTTAAAGTTGTATTTCACTAGCATCTTAGTTTTGTGTTTATCCTCTAAGTTTGAGTAGTTTACTCTTTTTGAGTTGAATGAATTTTGGAAACGCTCCCGTGTATGATTGAAAATTGACCACTGGGGCTAAAAATGGGGACTTATATGCTAGAAAAGCTTATGATAAGTTTGAGTATTACCTCTTTTCTAATCTCTCTTTTGAGTTTTGAGAGTGTTAGAAAGCGCTCTCTTTTGCTTTTTAAGTTAAGATATTGAAGGTTAGTTATTTCCCCTCTCCATGTAACGATTAAAGGCATCTTCAGTTACTTCAGACTAACTTGTGTCTCTCTTTTAATTAAAGACTGGCGATATTACATTCACAGCGAATGCAGAACCTGCAGGATTCGAGTTTATCTTAGGCAAACTATCTTATCATTAAAATTACTTTAATACAAAACGGTGCATTTATTAAATTTTGATCAATTAAAGTTAAAGATGAAATTAAATTTGTTTTTCAAGTAAAAATAGCAGAATATCTCAATTAAGAGAAGGCAATAATTTTAGATTCTTGACTATAAGCTATGTGCATAAAGTCTGAAATTCATAAATTATTTGGCAATATAACGGATATAAAATTTACCTGATCAATCACTTTCATATGGTGATTTTGTTTATCTGTCTCTACCTAAGATGTTTTAAACTTAGAGCCCTGGATATGCAATTTGCGAGGGAAAATAAAATGAAAGTCTTTAGATTAGAAATTTAAGATGTCTCTCTCAACACTCAGCTCATTTTTCTTCAAAGAAAAGGCTTTGAATATAAAGAAAAAGAGTATATCGAAGTCTACTGTTTCTTCTAAGGACGAAGATACATAGTGCGTGATCTTTCATCAGTCTTTTTGGCCGCGCCATTCAACGTTTAATCACTATTCATAATTTTAACTTCTTATTTCTTAATTTTCTATGAATAACTGATGATAGTAAATGTATAAGTTTAACTTTTATGATATTTTTAAAATAGAATTTCTATTATCTTAAATAGCGTGGTCAACTGAGCCTACTAATTCTTCCATTATCTATCTGAGATACCATATTGACTCTATTTAAAGAAAATTCTTAATTTATTTTCTTGCTGTTTGCTTTGCCATTCTTGAAAAAGATTAGGCTTGTGAAACTGTTTGCTTTCCTTACGCTTGAGATCTAGATAGATCTTTATCTGGTTTTAAGTAGCGTTGGAAGCCTTCTTCTTGATTCATGAAGAATCTTCTCTCAGGCAGTTGCTGGCCCTTGCGGATATTTTCATCAATCTTCTCATAATCAGCTTGCTTAAGTCTAAATTACTAATGGAACGACTCCAGATACCTCTTCTGTTGCTTAAATACCTGAGTAGGAGAATGCAGAATCGCTTGACTTTTGCTGGACAATTACAAATGCTAAGAGGGGGAACCCATATCAATAGTCGCTCCAAAAGACATATGAATCTGAGAACAGCCCTCTTGAATGTCTTAATTATGAGGAGGGTGGTCTCCTTCATCAATCCCACTGGAGTTTTAGGAGAGAAATTTCACTCTGCCTTGCTACTTTAGGTCAGGTATCATTATTGGAGCGTTACTAAAAGTCTGAGATTTTAACATACTGGGGTCTATCTGCTTTGCAGTTATACTCAACGAGTTGTTGTTAGTCGGGAGCCTGCTTCTAATAGGCGAGTCTTCTGGATTTGGCTAAACTCTGGTTGGGACGATTAATGAAGGAAGAGACTGTTTCTTGTGAATAATATTATCTGGATACCTCAGGTACTTCTAGATCTAGATCTAGTCCCATTTTACTGACTTTCCTCTTCCTTTATAATAAAATCAACTTTGAGTCTCTCAAGTTGTATGATCTTCTTAATCTCACTAAGCTCGTCTTAAAATTATGCATATGAATCTTTCTTAGTGCAATTGATCTAATCTTTACTTATTTGGAAACTTTAATCTATGTTTGATCTGAGATCTCGCATGGACTACTGACAGAATTTGCTTTAGATATCCTTCATGGTGTCTGAGTTGAGTTTGACTCTTCTTATATTAGATTTCTCTCTCCTGCTTGGAATCATGATATCTATGTACTTGAGCTCTAGTTCCTTCAAGCTGGCATTCCTGTTTTGAAGTTTCCTATGAGTGATGATCTTATCCTAGTTTAGCATTATTTTGGGGATGACAGTATTCCTCTATGTGAGATAGCCTGGCTTTGAACTTTCCTCTCTTTTCAATCGCTGACTGTGCTCTAACTCTAAGCCCTGTTTGTTTGTATAAGTTTTCTGGAGCTTTATTTTTATCTGAGATAGATTAAATTCTTTAATAAAAGAATGATCAAGATTTCTTTGACGGGGTTGTGATCTATCTCCGATATAGAGCAAGTCTTAATTCAATATTTAGCCGGCTTAGTTTCTAGAAAATTAGAGACCATCCTCATGCTCAATCTAGTTTTGGTGCTTTACCTTGATCTTTTAAAATAAGTATATACAAAATATTTAGAGTAAAAACTATTCAAGAATAGGTAAAAATTAATAGAGCTTATTTTCAATTTATAGCATTATATTATGATACGTTAAATAAGATCTTGAGCATTGGAGCGTTGCCAAAGTTCTAATAGCTGTCATGATTAGTTAAGGCTGCTTAGCTATCATTAGCAAAAGCATCTGGCAAATTTTAACGATGAGCTAAGTACCTACTACTTGCTCCATTATTCTCAAAACCAGCTTTTATATTGTTGCCATTGATTTCATTTTAGTTTTAAGCCGAAGCGACGAGGCTTGATCTCTGACTGTGAGCAGCTGCTCCTTACAAATCGTAGTCTAACTAAATCATGTGAGTCACTTTTCTATATTCAAATTACAAAAGTTAATATGGCTACCTTGGGGCGGCGTTGTTTTCTGGACTATTAATGATTGCGGCTCTTTCCACTTTGGACATATATGATCTGCTGCTAAGAGCACTGAGTGAGGGTTGGCAGCAAGCTTCGACCATGTTAGTTTCAATCTTTTTTAAATTATAGAGATATAATTATAATAGTATAAAATTAATGAGGAGAGGTGGCAGAAAGTAAGAAAACTCAGTTGAAAGTTAAATTCTCCAATAGTGATCAAGTGATGGCAGGCAGCTTCAAGAAATCAGCCTATGCAGATGATGAAGAGGAAGAATTTGAAGAAGAGTTAGAGGAAGAGGACGAGCAAGAAATGCAGCACACTCAGAGTGCAGCAGGAAATACCTAACCTAGAGCTAGAGCAAATCTTCAAAGAGGCAAAACTATACTCAAATAGTTACTTAATCTTCTTCTTAATTATTCTAAAACTAATGCAACTATGAAGACTATTAACAGAGATGCACAATCTATTGTAGATAACTCTCAGACTACATTTCAAGGCACATAGCAATAAATACAGGCAAGGCCTCCTTTAAATAACTAGTCTAAAGCTGCAAGTCAAGCCTCAAATTAGCAAGTTATAAATTAAAAGCAGAACCCGAGAGCAACTCGCTAGTCTAAGAGAGCATCAAGAACTTATTACAATTTAGATGAGGGAGAAGAAGGAGAGGATGGGGAAGAATATTACGAAGAGGAGGAAGAATATGAAGAAGATATGGAAACACAACAGGATGGCCACTCCAGATTTAAAGATCAAAAAATTGGGTTTATCGTCCATTAAATTGTATCTATTGTCGGATTCCATGATGAAAACACCTGAGATAGGCTCGACAGTTTCGGCTACAAAGCTAAAATAGCCAAGGAAAGATCAGGCTTACTACGATAAAATATACTCAATGCCAAATAAGCCTCGTCCTAAAGGTCATGATGAATACTTCAGGAAAATGAGACAGAGGAAAAGTGGGATGCCAATTGAAGTAAGCCTGCCCAGCAATATTGAAATGCAAGAGTATAACTCGGATCTCCCTCCTCCCCTTGATCCTTTACTGGGCAACTCATTTGTGAGCTTAAATTAATACAAGGATGTCATACCCTCATTCCTGCCTAATGAGAACAAGTACCAAAAGTTCATATCGAAGTTGAACTAAGATGAAGAGGAAATTCAAAAGAAGTTAAGTAAGAAGTAGTAGTAGTAAGATGATGGATATGATATTAAGAGGAGGAGAGTGCCAGCATACTAAGATCCCTTTGAGCAGCACATTTAAAAGTTGGAGGATAACACTCTGAACTTAAGGGCCGGGTCCAATATGCGCTCTCCTAATGACTCACTGTACAAGGTTTATAATGGAGAAGGGTAAAGATAGGGCCAGAGATCGAATGGATTTTTATCAGTCCAGCGTAATAGAGAGTTGCTACCCAGATTGAATGAATCACTGCTGGATGGAAAGAATCCTAACAAAGGAAAGCTATAAAATCTTAACGTGAGCAACATAAGTTTGCCTCAGATACGGGACTAGATTGGAACTATGGAGAAAAAGATGGAAAGGGAATTAGACAAGGAGGCGAAACTTAAAAAGGACGCTAAACGCTTGATTGGCCATGCTATGGGTAAAAACTTACACGAGTTAGACAGAACTGTCAAAGCTTGGCTTAAACATGACAATAAACCAGGTATGATTAGCCAATGAGTAAATATTTTAGCATACATAAATTAGATGGGTCCAATTTACACTCTAGAATACAAAGGGATGATTGATAAGGAGAGGAAATCAGAATTCGGGGGTGTTAGTCCAACAGTAGGTAAAACTCTAAGGAAAATACAGTTGAACCAAATCAATAAGAGCAATTTAGTGGTCCTTAAGGAAAAATTTCAAGTAAAGTTAACTTTTTTTTGTAAAATCTTCTAAAGAGTGAGAATCAGCAGAGGATTGATAAGATGAAGAATTAGAGCGAGCACCAGATAGATTTTAATTATCAAGAAATTAAGTACCTGTACAACATCTCGTTGTTGGATCAGCATTTTGGAACAGCAGAGGCCTATCTCTTGAAGAAAAAATTAGATGCAAAGTAAACCATTCAACACGTGTTTAAGCGCAAGTTTGAGGAGAAACTCATATTACTTTTAATATTCCAAGAGTTGAATGACAATAAAACTCTAAGAAAAGACAAGGTTAAACTAGAAGAGAAGCTGAAAATGATAAACATTGCTGTTGAACTTGCAAAGTAAAGACTTGAGTGGCTCATCTATGACACTCCTTTCACAGTATAGCAATTAGAGGAAGAGGTCAAGGATCAGAGAGCAGGGCTATAAAATCTTAAGTTCATTTATAAATGAGGAAGATGAGCGACAGCAATTAAAAGAGATGGCTTCGAACTTCAAGATGGACAGAGGACTCTATGATGAAATGTAGAAGAAAGCTAGAGATGCAAGGAATATTCTTAGAATCCAAATCTTAGAGGCAAGGTCCTTGAAGAATAGAACTGGCTGTGAGTCTATCTCAGACTTTGTTCTCCTTTACAGATATTTATTTACAGAGAGTTTCATCACATTGAAAAGTTGCCAGATTTGTTGGTGCTCTTAGAAGATGCCTTACTCAATAAAAGAAGAGCCTAAGCTTTCTATGATTGTGAATAATAAATTTTATCAAGAAAGGTTATAAAGTGTGGGAAGAATATCCGTCTATATTTTATGATTTCCTGAAGAGGGTAGTTGAATTTGAAGACGAGACTTTGAAGGTGAAGAATGATTTTTAGGATTAGAAGCTACAACAGAATTAAATTGAGTAGGACTAGTTCTACAACTATGATGAGCTTGCAATAGAGAGGACTAAACTAACTGATAAGGAATAGTTTGCTGCATAATTCAAGCAGGAAAAGATCATCTTCTAGTTCATAATAATGATAATAAATTTAAGTTCATTCCTTATTGGTTTGTGCCAATAGACGAGGACAACAATAAACTATCTATTGAATTGAGAAAGCTCCTGCAGTTTGACATCTTACACACACGTACCCTCACTTCTTTTCTTTCATGCAAAAATCTTGATGAGATGATGACCTATGCCAAACATAACAGGAGGATGAAAGAGTTTATAGTATTCGAAAAAGAAGAATTACAGTACCTTATCAGGGAACATAAAATCTCAAAAAATATAGATTATATTTTTATCCCAGAAATCAACCTCAGAAACTTCGCACAGCTCTTAGTTATCATTCAAAATGAATACATCATGGTCCCAAACTTACTCTTTAAGTTGGCAAAACCTACTCGCATCCAAGAGGTAAACTTTTCAAACTTCAAAGGCATGCACCTTACTAATGATGCAATTAGCTCCATTCTGTAGTGCATAGAGATGCCATATCATTTATATTTTTACATTATGCACCAAGACAATGCTTTAAATTTCTTTATCTTACTCTTCTTTTAAATGTTAAGAGAATAATCTTCGAAAACTGTGAGATCACAGATGAAAAGGCGAAGCTCTTCAAGATTCTACTTGCTGATTCTGAATATTTTAGTTTATCTTATCCCACAAAGCCTATGATTTTTTGCAGTTTCGAGCAGAACTAAATCGGTGATGCTGGCATTGATCATTTGATCCAAGCCATTAAGAATAATCCAAAGGGAGATATTAGAATCTTAAAGTTCTCTCACAATAAACTCTCTATCCAGGCAGCTATTAGACTATCGCATGTGCTCAAAAAGAGGCCCATAGAGATGAAGCCTTTAAACTTGCAAATCCTGAAAATGTCCCACAATCAAATAGGGAACATAGGAACTGAGACACTGGCAAGCTTCATCAAGAAAAATAAGACTCTCAAGTACCTAGATATCTCCTTCAACTTAATTGGCGATAGAGGGCTCTATGCTATGGGGGATTGTCTTCTTGAAAATTTTATTCACCATTATTTCATGTTTAAATGAGAGAATAGAAGTCTTGAATCTCTTGGGGAATGAGTTTGGGGAAAAATCTCTGGGCTCTTTTGGCAACTCACTTGTAGAGAATCAAAAGCTGAGACTTGTAATTCTAAAGATTGGCGAACTGAGAGGTGATAAACAAAGCTTCTTGAACTTCATAAATAACGGTTATATGGTTTCTAAGTAAGTAAGGTATCTTTACATAAATTCAAAGTACTACGCTGAGCCAAGTCTATAGCAGATAAATGAAAGCTACCTGCCCAAAATATTCTTAGCTACTGAGGCTCATGACGAGAAGATAGACTCTAATGTGGTCGTTGATTTCTTAAGTTAGGTTGTAGAGTATTAGCTATTTGAATAGGGAAATTAAAGCAAGGTACTTAAGTATGGAGAGAGGCTTTTGAAAGAGATTATCAAGCAGAAATTTGAGTTGAATAATATTGAGATACTCATCTATCTTTTTGACAACATCTTTGGACCAGACTATGTCTTACAGGAGAATCTTACTCCCTTCCATATGTTTGCGATGCATGGCTAAGTTGAGGCCTTGTCCTATAGCTTGAAGTTAGGAATTAGTCCTAATTTCAAGACTTCAATAGCCTATGAAGAGTATCCTTCTGCAACTGCACTACATATAGCTTCTGGCTATTCTCAATTAGAGACTTGTGAGCACTTACTCAAATTTGGAGTTGAGGTAGACAGTAAAGATCTAAATGGAAATACAGCTCTGCACTATGCTGCAGTCTAAGGTTCTCTATAGTTGGCTCAACTTCTAATAAATCATGGTGCATCCTGTCTTGTGCTGAATAAGAAGGACATGATGCCTTTGCACTCAACTATCTTCTCAGACAATTTAGCTTGCTGGAGATTCATCTTGGCTGAGACAGAGAAGCAAAAGAAGCTGCAGTTTTTGGGGAAGCAAGTGGAGAAGATTATAGACATTAAAACTTACTCTGGTTTCACTCCTCTGATGATAGCCCTGGAAGAAAATGCAGAGAATGTTTTCCAGTACTTGATAGATGCAGAGGCTGATCTCAGGGCTCAAGACTCAGAAGGAAACACTATCCTCCATAGAAGCATTCTAGTTAAGAATCAGAGGAAGGCTAAGTTGGTAATTAAAAGAGGAGCAAACATCCACATCCGATCATTTGCAGGAGAGACACCAGTCATGATGGCTGTCAGATTTGGACTACTAGAGGTAATAAGAGCTCTAGTGCTTGGAGGCGCAGATATAAACGAGAAAAATTATAAAGGAGATTCGCTGCTACACTTGGCAGCGAGAACAGATAAAGCAGATGTAATTGGCTACCTGCTAGATAGAGGCTTGAGTACTTTGGAGCGGAACAGAGAAGGATTAAGACCAAGTGACCTTGCTGTGAGACCTGCTATTAAGGAAATGCTTTTTGCACCCTAATAACAGACACAACTTATACACAGATTAATATGACTCCCCAAGTAAAAATATTTTGAAGCTCAAGAAGAATCAACCTCAATCTGCGGCAAGTGATTCAGATGAAGAGGGCAAAAAGATCAGAAATAAGAAAAATTAGCAGCTAGATGATCCCACAAAGAGAGGAAAGCTGCTTAATGAAGAGATGATTAAGTACAAAATCAATCATAGAGAGGTGTTTGGGAGTTCCTATGCGAAGAAATTCGACGGTTATGATGCAGCAAAGCTGACTTAGGATCCGAAGAACTTCTAGAGATAGGAGAAAGAGGAGCTTAAGAATCAAGCAAGACTGTCTGATAAGATAAAGGTGATTGATGGGAGGGGAAATTATGATGAGGAATACGATGAGGAGGACGAAGAAGAGTATGGTGAGGAATATGATGACGCTGAGGAGGACGAGGATGAAACTAGGCAAACCAAAAGAGGATAGGATTAGAATAGGAAGAATCAACTAGCTGCTTCAAATAAGAACATGAAGTAGAATTATTAAATAATTATTATATAAGCAACAACAACCTCTGAAATCCAATGGTGCTGCGACTGATAAGACTCGTAAGAGGCAAAAGGAATCTGCTGGATTCAGAGGCACCATAGATGTCCCTCTCAACTAAACTAAGAACCAGCTGCAGACACAAAAGCTTCAACAATAGAAAATTTAAAGAGCTCTTGGAAATCCTGATACCACTAGGAAAATGAAGGACTCTCTCAGACTCAGCGAAATGCATGAAGACTATGAAGAAGGAGCTGAGGATGGTGAGTACGGAGATGAGGGATATGAGGAAGAGGAGGAGCAAGAGAGACACACTAAGACTGGCAAGGTAGAGTCACACACAGTCTCAAAATAAGATAAGCAAAAATAAGAAAGTGAAACAGATTATTAATGATTGAATATTTAAACTTGAGGTTAGTTAATTAGGGAAAAGTCAAATGAAAACAAAAATACAGTGGGCATAATTTCATCAATATCAAAATTCTCACTCTCATTCAATCACAACTTATGATTTATAAAATGACTTTATATTTGATTATTGAGTGAATGTCGTCGTCTTACTATGGGAATGCTTGATTGAATGAGACGTCTTGGTTCCTCTGTTTGGCTGTGCCTGATTCAATGAGCATGGACATTTTTAGTTTGCCTCCTAAATAAAACATAATAAATTAGAAGTGTTGATGAGTTGGGAAGTATTCATGCTCTGGTCCTTCACCATCTAATTGTAGTTGTCGATCATGGCTTGCACTCTCTCTTCGCACAACTCCAACTTCCACTGCTCAATGTTGTCAAAGCGCTCTGTCTCTTCTTCAATTAACACAACTACAGACACATCATCATCAATAAATCATAATAACATACATTCGTCCTCTTCAAGATATAAATAGTTGATAAATTATAAGTTAGATCCAGTCTCTTAATGTCCACATCTCTCACGTCCTGGTCGAAGTAAATTGACAAGTTGTATACTCAATAATAAAATAGTAACTCCATATTCTCCTGCGTTTCTGGTGCATGGCACAATCACGTACTTCCCTGGCTCGAGATGCAGTCTCAAAGAAATCTCTCTGTGCTCCTTCAAAACTGAGGAGCCTTTCAAAGCAGCTCTGTCGAATTTCTTCATGATGCCTGTGTGGTTATCTGGCAATTTGAAAACTGAAAAGATCACCTAGTGGATCAAGTCAGAGTAGGGGAACTTCAGGTAATTAAAAATTTTCAAATTAAGATGTTTAAAAGTAGAATTCATAGGGAATTAGATTTGTTTATAGAAAATCATGCAAGTGAATTTTTTTAAAGGTATTTTCCATCTGGCTGGATGACTCTTCCATCAGGCTAAGCAAGAGAGATGAAAATTTCACAAGGGTCTTCAGTTTCGAACATGTACTGTGGATTCTTAGACCACTTGATCATGTTCTCTTCTGTCATAGGAGAGGGCAGACCTCCAGAGCACTCTTCTGTCCATTTTCCTTTAAACCTGACTGCACTCCAGCTCTCAGGGAAGTCACAGCAGATGTACATGTTGTTGAAAATAATACAAATAAGTGAAAATATCCCTCCAGTTTGAGTAGTTAATCAAGAAAGTGCCATCGTTCTCTCCTAGAGTGAATCTATCCTCTGCGTCAAGAGTGTTAATGTACTGCTCCATGATTTCCTTTCTATAGGTCTGAATCTCATCGCTCTAGTCGCTCCACTTGCCTTGCCACTCCATCTCTCCCCAAGGGTTTCTCACTCTCAGAAGTCGTCTGCGCTGTCTCTCGGGCCCAGTGTATATCTCGAACAAGTCGATGAGTCCGTAGGCGTGGCCAGTCATAATTCCAGTCATTATCAATAAATAACTTCATGAATCCATCTATGCAAATCTGTCGCTCCACGTCTCCCACCACTGAGCAGCCCATCTTATAAATAATATCATCATAGACTTGAGAGCCTTCTGCCTCATCAGGAAATCCCAAAACTTGTCCTTATCAGGAATTTGCTTGTGGGGGAACTTCTTCTGCTCATTATGAAGGAAAATCTTTAAATTTAATCTTCATGATTGCTTTAATAAGATATGTAACATCTTTTCAGCAACAAGACCAGTCATGTCACTCAAAGCATCATCAATGAATCCTGAGATCAGAGATTCATAGCACCCATGTAACTTTGCATAAGCCTTCTCCAAAAGAGGAACCCAAAGCTCGTGCATTTGTGAGCACTGACCAAACACTGGTCTGCGAGAGTGAGTGAAGCAGGGGATTCTATCATCTATGATAACATATCTCCAGGCGAACTCCTTGAAGAATCTGAATATATAGATACCCTTCTTTTTGTAGTGGTGGAACAAAGGTGGATAAAATTAAATAAACTCCATCTGAGAACACTTAAGCATGCTCCTACGTGATTCCTTCACTGAGATCAATCTCAAGAGAACCTACTCCTCCTCTCAGTAAATCATCTCTCATAGCCAAAACGGAAAGAGCACCGATGAACCAGCAATCAATATAATTTTTAATCTCCGATCTTACCTTGCTTCACATCATTTGCAGCAGCTCCATCATCTATGAACACTGGAGTTTTGTTATCAATTGGCATCTCCTCAGGTCTGATCCATGATATTTGCTCAGGATCTATATATCCCCTTGGAGGTGTTCCATTAAACTACACTAAATCTTTTGTTTTCATAAATTAATACTATATAGTCTACAGTACCTATTTGAATGATAACTTGTAAAATTTACAAAGACATGCGGTTTCCTTCCATATCATCGTCATCCTTAGGTCCAAAATCTTTGTCATAGAATTCTTCTTCATCTGGAAGATCGTTGTAAATCTTTTCAGCCATGACCAGAGCAGCTTTCTCGTTGTTCAATATAGTAGATACTCCTCTGTAATAGTCTTGGTCTGGAATCATGAAATACTCAAGAGGTCCACAGGTGTACCTCTGTCCCCTATCAATTATTTAATCATTACTGATCTTACTTGATACTTCTCTTGTCCAGCTTCCTTTAGATCTTTGATCCAATTTCAGACTCAAAAGGCACATCGTACCTCTCACAAAAATCTAAGAAATCGAACACATTAATCTTTCCTGTCTCATTTAGGTCCATCAAAGATTCCATTTTCCTAAAAGCAACAATGAAGGACTTAATCTTAATTCTTACTCGAGACATTTATTGTTCTCTTCAGTCTTAGTATCGAAAGTTTCTAGGTCGTGAAGAAAGAGCTTGAATCTTCTGTAATACATAGAATGAGTCTTAGAGGTCTTGAAGATATCCTCAAGTATTTTTACATTATCAGGATTCTTGAACATTTCTCTCATCCTATTTAGAACTGGGGCCATTTTGATCTTCTATTTATCTACCTTTTATTAAAATTGTCCATAAATTTAAATTTTACTATGTTGACTGCTTTTTCAATTTGTTATTGTCCTTGTCCTTGTTTTCCAAGGTCTTTTGCGATTTTAGAGCTGGACTTGGTGCACTTTTAATTCCCAGATACTCTTTTATGGCAGAATGCACTTTTCTAAGGATCTCAAGATGATAAGGAACCATTTTCTAATCTATTTGAACAGCTCTGATGAATCTAATGCATTTCTCCAAATCAACCACCACAGGATCATCAGCCACAGTGTTTGCGTATTAAAAAAGTGGTATAGGAAATTTAAGACGAGCTTCTACTACTCAGATAGTCTCTAGAGGTCTTTTATGGTGTCTAATTACTGACGCAGCAAGTCGACTGTTACCTTGGTATCACCTGATGGAGAAAGTTAAAATTATTAAGTTGAGTGATCGCTTAAGTTGAAGACTTGAAGCTTTCAAGGTATTACTTAAAGCTAAGAACCGCTTCTTTGATGTTTCTATCTTGGTCTGAGGTAATTTTGTCAAACTAGTCGTAGAATTACTGGCAAGTTACATATAAAAAACAATCATTTAGTTGCTTTGATCCTGATTTCATCCCTCTTGACTTCTTCTCCTCCAAATCTGACATGCTTCTTCTCTTCTTATCTTTGAGGTGATTGCTGTAAGCTTTTCTTGATTGGCTTTCCTGCATTAAAGAAAGCTATCACATCGCTAATCTTTACTGCACTTGCTCCTCTTTCAAGTTCAAAGAATACGCACAGAATGTGGAATAGTGAGAGATTACAAATGTCCTTCATCGTATCTAAGAAGTCATTCTTATCGAGTACTATGGTAGGCGACAGATTACTGGCTTTGAAAAACTGATCAACAGATCCTTCTACCCCAGAGTTGAATTGAGCAACCACACTCTCCTGACTATACTTATTGGGCTGCTACTTAAGGATTTAGACCAAGGATTGAGTTGTGATAACTATCATAAAACTAAAGTTAAATGAAATAGAATGAACTCCCTCATTTTGAGGATCTAACTTTTGCATTAGAAGCTTCAAGCCCTCTAAGTCTTTTACTTATTGCATTTTAGCAAGTCCTTAATTTAGTTTGAAGATGGTTATTTGATCTTGATAGTACTAGAACTCCAGTGCCTGTTCTATTCTCTATGCAATTGATTTCTCAACTCTCAGCACAAGCTATTCAAGAGACAACTAGCCTGCAGCACTTGTATCTCTATCGTTGATAGATTGGCTCATGGGATCATTGAGTATGCTCTTTGAGGGTAAAGCTGCTCTATTATTGTTCAAGAACTTGAGGAACTTGTTATCATCTCCTTCTATTTTGAAGGGAGTCCCTCCTAACTGTCTGAAGATGGATTTAGGGAGAGCATGGAGTGCTCCTTGATTTCTCCTAGTCAAAGCCTGGGACTCTCTTCCTAATGGAGCAACAATAATAAAGTAAGATAAATGAATAAATGGCCTCTTCAAGTTTCTAGTACATATTTGCAAAGCCTTTCTCATCTTGGATATAGAGAGACTGAGGACACAGCTCATAGATTGCGTTGAAGGAGGTCTTGTTTGGAGCAGCCTAGTCAAACAGCTTTCCTAGGTACCTCATCAAAATGGGAGTCATGAATTCCTTAGTCCTTGTGAATTTAGCCATCAATTCACTCACCACCCAGAATCTGCATGTGTCTAGCTCATTTATCAGGTACTAGTTTATATATTCATCTGCTTGCAAAAATATAATTATAGCAACTGCTCTCCATCACGAACTCATAGTTATAATAAACAAGTGGAAATTTAATTAGACTTAAGTTTAAAGCGAATAATACTTATATATGAAAGACCTGATTAGAATAAACTACTTTGATAATTTGAATATTCAAATAGTTTAATACATTAAGTAGAATCATTTAATTAAACTAAAATATTTTATTATTGATGACTATTATAAGAGAGCCTTAAATCTCAAAGCATAAGGACTATCTTAAGGTTGTGTTGCCGGTTTGTTTGTGATATTAAAATTCATGAGATGTTCTTTAAATCCACTCTTACTCAAAAAGCCAAGGTCATTCATTTTAATTTTAGTGAGACCCTTAAAAACAGTTTCTCCTTGAGCGTTTACACAGTCTGAAAGAGCCTCAACTTAAGCATTTCTAATCTGGCCTTGAATTCCAAGAACTTACTTTTAGAATACATCGGCTTCAATTTGTCTTGGTTTCTTACCTAGCTAGCATAAACTTTCGAACAAAGCCTTGCTTTCAGTGTTATCAAGTAAATTAAATTCCAAGGTATCTAAAAGTATAATTTCGTAACGAGGTTTATATTGAGTTCAGTTACAAAGATGTCAAAGAAATTACTGAAAGGTATTGAACCATCTCTCGAGATGATCTCGTCTATTTGGCGATCCACAAATTCCCTTCTTCTCGGGTTCAAGCCCAAAATCCCAATTCCGAATTTGAGCAGCAACTTTGATGAGTCTATTTTCTAAGAAGAAGTTTTGACTAGTTCATTCTCAATTCTCACTTAAACAAGTCTATACTGATCAATTATCTGAGCAAGATGCACTAGAGTAATATCCTCTCCATTCGAATGCTTTTAAAGAGCTTAAAATACTAGTCTTGCAGATTAGTTAGAAATGCTGAACACCTTATTCAGCTCAATAATTACTTCTGCCTCAAGAAAATAAAAAACAGAAGTCGTCTATCCTTCAGGAATCTGGAATTCTGGAGGAAGAACTGAATTGTATTAAAAATTAAATGGTAGGTATTCTAGTTCATAAAATCCCAAGAATAAATTAAGCAAGAAAAATTATAGTTCCTCATTTGAAACTCAATGAAATTAGCCATATACTTTAGCTCCAAAATGCAATCAGTGTCAAAGGAGATTGAGTATCTTTCAAGCAGTCTTAGAAGATCTCTTATTTAAATGAAGCCTTGCATGTTAGGATCAAGCGTTTTTAAGAATGGCAAATACTCAGAGGGAGCAAAGCCCGATCCATCTCTCTATGATTTATGGTTTTTGAATTTTTAGGATGCTTGTGTCATGACGATGGTTCCATTCTCTTAGAAATTCAACTCACCGAATAACTTTTTCAAGTTGGCCTTCTTTTCGAGATTTTCGATTATCGACTCGATTGTCTAAAGATTTTAAGCTTGCCTTGATGGCTCAAAATTTTTAGTTGGCAATCCCCTGTTCTATCTCTCATCTTCATAAATGCTCCTTCCTTGTTTTTGTGGAGTTTCTATAATGGTTAAGTTTGAATTCCTGGCTCTCTCTATAAGTCCAATAAACTCAGTCTCCTCTATTATTTGATTATTGTTCTAGTCAAAAGCAGCTATAATATTCTTCAAATCAAGAAGAGTCAAAGTTTCTTGAGGTATAAGCTTCTTAATTGACTCTTTTAATTCATCCATTGTAACAACACCGTTATGATTGACATCTGCAGATCTGAATGCCACACCAGGACTAATCTTTTCTCTGAGCATTGCGTTGTCAAGTTTTCTTATCCAAACCATTGCAGCCTCTTCATCGGGAGATGCTTAGGATTTAGTTGGGGTAAATGAACTGTTAGCTGTTTTTTGTAGAGACTAGGAATTTGGGATATAGTTACCTACCTCTGAGAATATTCTTTAGAAATCTTGTCTTGAAACTTAGTCTCTTGATGTCCTAGAGACTAATGCCTGCATAGCTTCTTTGATAATGTCTGGAAGGACTTAAGGTAGCATCTTTTTGAAGGTTTCAAATAAAATATGGGCAAGAGTTTACTCTATCACTGACACTGCAACAGATCCACTATTCGTAATATCAGCCATTTTGTAAATATTCAGTGGCTTCAAGTTCTTCTTATTCAATTCAGCTATTATCAATTGGATGAGTTCTTCTTGCCTTGACCTAGGAGACATCGTTTCAAATCCGGGAATGATCCTACCAATCTCTTTCAAATTGAGGGACGGCTTCTCCTCTTAGCTGCAGTAAGAAACCAGTATTCTTATCAAGTCAATTACTTTCACAAAGTCATCGTAATCTGTATCAGCTGTTACAAACGCTTGTTCTATTTCTGCTCTGCTAAGATTTCCTAGTCTCGAGAAAATCTGGAAAAATTGTACTTATCCGATCTCTTCTGAATCTCTAAGATTTTGTGCTCTGAAGAACTATTTATTAATTTGAAGATAAAAAATATTTGACAGCCTCACTAGGGGAAAGACCTGATCCCATCATCTTAACTATATTGTTGGCTAGCACTGAAAAAGTTTGCTATGTCGAGGGCATCAACACTTTTGAAAATCTAGTGAATAAGGACTCTAACTCTATGAAATCTATCTTTCTCGCATCTTTTTAGCAAATTTGAATGAGAAAACTTCTATCTTAATTTGAAATATGAGGATAAGCTTGATCTAGAGCCTTTAAAAGTATTCCTAATTAGATTGTTCCATTTGAGACATCGGGCTTGATAGAGGCAAAGAAAGATGTGAAATTTTATCCATCCCTTTCCATTCTCTCAATGATTTGCTTTCTTCTCAAAGTATCAGGATCCAAAGCAGCAGATTTTGAGGAGGACTGCCCCTAACGAGAGGGAGGTTAGTCTTACTTCTTGGGCTCATTCTTTTTACCGCCAAATATATTAAGAGCATATAGTTTGAAATAAGTTTTCAGCAAATCCAAACATTGACTATGTTCCCGCACCGACTGCAGTTTCTTCAAAGAAATTATCTTGCTAAGGTGAGAGTCTATTATTCCTCATGTTGCTTTGAGTTGATGGCCTATCTTAAATAGATTTGTTTAACGCTTGGCTTTACCTGTAAGTTTACTCTCCCTTGTTTAGTTGCCTTAAGAACTCATCTTTATCTACGATGCCGTTTTTATCAATATCGAGATAGTTCATTAGAGCGTGAATCTCCTTCTGTTTTATATCTGATGAAAGACCTTGGATGAAATTTTGAATCTCAGAAATATTGACTCTAGTGTCATCATTGATATCACAAGCTGAGAACATCTCAAGGAAAGATATGCTCTTTTTCTTCAACTCGGTGATAAGTTTAAACAAAGCTCTGTGCTCAAATGGGTGATACAACGAGCCATCAAGAGATTTGTGTTTCTCTCCTGATACGTTATATGCCTCTAAGGCGTTATAGTATTCCTCTCTGGTTATATTTCCCTCCATATCTTCATCCAATATTAGAATTAATCGGCTTTGCTATCCTCTACTAAGTTTCAGACCAAGCTTTGAAATCATATCCTTAAAAACGCCTACTGGCACACTTTGCTTATAGTCAGGATCGCATATTCTAAAGAAAGACTCTGGAGTCAGATTCTTAGTAACTAGCTATTGGCAAAGCTCTTTAATTGCCTGTTCCTCGGGAGATGATAACTGCTTTCGTTGCTAAAATACTACCTTAGAATCTCTCATCTCTCTGTTCAATCTTTTCCTTGTGATGAACATTCTGAACCAGGCTTATAGCTTTACGATCCTTTGAGTAACTGATATCATACTATAAAAGTTGGGACCCTTGTTGTTGGCAGATTTTTCTGAAGATTTAGGAGCTTAGGCAGAATTCTACTGTAGGCCTGCAATCTGCTGTTAGAGTGAAGTATTTAAAGCTACTACTTATTTGATATCAGGGTTGACCAAGTTAACTTTTTCGCAAAAAGTTTCAAATGCTTCAAAAGCCTTTTCTGCTGCGAACTATAAAGCAATTAAATTGGTGAGATACTTACATCCCCGTCCAGAGTGTCATCATCTTTATCAAAATCTGGATCTGTGAGTTCATAGAACATTTTTACCATGTCTTTGGGGTGGTAGTTGTGTATACCCTTCACTTAAGAGAGTCTTTCGATTAAAGTGAGAAGTTCTTTGATGTTTGATTAAGCTTGCTAGATTCTAGCTTTGTCGCTCATTTGTAGATTTAATTTAAATTATTTGAATTCAATAGTCACAACTTAATATTTTATCAACTGAGTAATAGAAAAGCACTAATTACTCAACATATTTCATCATTGTCTTCAATTTAGTTAAATCCATCGCTCTCCATTTCCTCATCTTAATTCTATTTTCTGTTGACCAGTGTTGATGACCTATTTAGCTAGTTTTCATCATAATCCTGCACTTAGATTGTTTTGCTCAACCTCTCCTTGCAAAGTTAGAGCTTCCAAAATTTGACATTAAGGATTGGCTACTCCATCTCCTCAACTATTTTTTCGTCTAAAAAGTAAATGTAAGTTAAATAAAGATCCTACATCCAATCTAATCGTGAATTTTTAGGAATGAATCCTCTCTATCTTTATCAATGGCCTTGATATCAACTCTCTTGACTTCTATAGAATTATCTGCGAATATATCCTGATTGATGTAGACTGATAAGAAAAATGAAGATCTTTCATCCTTGAATTAGGCACTTGGCACTATAAATATATTAACTATCATGTATTAGCCGCGAGGCAAAGTAATGCTAATAGAGACCTCTCTGTAATTTATTAGTTTAGTTTATGCCACTTTTTGTTTCATGATAAATTTTTAAAGCTTCTGAGGATTTTCTGAATCTAACTTTATCAGAGTCATCTGTATTTTCAAAAGCTTTCTAGAAGAGTCCTATTATAAAATACACTAGTTTTGTAAAAGTGATCTTCCATCTGGCTACTATAAGGATAGGAAAACTTCGTAGTTTTCAACTTATGGATTCATAAGCCTCAAAAGATATTAAGGGTTTAGAGCCCAGTTATATTCTGAATGGCTTTATTTAGAAACAGATCCACCAGCAGAAATCTTGTCCCATTCGCCTTTGAATCTAACCCCAGACCATTCATTGGGGAAGTCATGGCAGACATAGAAATTATGGAAGATCCGAAAAAATAATTAACGTTAAGATCTCTCTCCAGCTTTTGTAATTCATAAGAAAAGTGCCATCTTTCTCGTTTAGGCTGAATTTCTCATCTTATTGAAGTTTAAAATAAAAGGTTTTGAGCTATATTGTTCCTGGATCTCGCTCTAATACTTTCTTATCTCTTCGCTGTAGTCTGACCATTTGAGTTGCCATTCGTTGTCGCCCCAAGGATTTCTGAGCTTTAATAATCTCACAGAAAATTAAAATTCAGTCCTAGTGAGACTGGGATGATCATCTCTAGGGATCTCTAACTCAAAGGCATCTAGTAAACTATAAGCATGACCTGATAAAATCCCAGATACCTAAGCAGAATATATAAAATCAAAGATTCTTACTTTGCCTTGGTAAATTTTGCTATGTTCAAACTTTCCATCTTCTTTCTTATCTTGAGCTGTGGTGATAGCTCCACATCCCATTAAGCATCTTCTTTTTCTATTTTCTATTAGACTTTTCCAAAATTTCTCCTTCTATTGCATAATTTTTATTGATTAAACATGTTATAGATATAATGCTAATGAAATCTAAATTCGCCAACTCAAATAAATATTGTAGCTATACTCTTTTGATGAGTAAATGAATTAGTTTGTAGTGGTATCATGAAGTTGTATCTTTTCTTAAGCATAGCCAGTCATCTCGAATAATCCATCATCGATAAAGCCTGTTATCAATGCCTCATAGCTTCCATGTAGCTTTGCATACGCTTTCTCAATTAGAGGAACCCAAAACTCTCTAGGAGACTTACACTAACCAAATACCAGATTAAACTCATCTTATAAAAGCAAAATACTATTGGATAAATATTTAATAAATCTTAGTTCTTCTTTCTCAGACATGGGAGTCTATCATCGATTATAACGTAACGCCATTTGAAGTCTTTCAAGAATCGAAATACATAGAGCCCTCTATCTCTGTAGATGTGAAAAATAGGAGGATACACTCCTTTGGAAAATCTGTCGATCAACTCTGGTTACTCAGCCAGGCTATCCTCACTAACATTTCTAATGTTTGCGTCTATTCCTATCAGCAGATCATCTCTAGTTGCCATCACAGAGAGAGCACCTATAAACCAACAGTCCCCTAGTTTACCTTAAACTACATCGTTAGAAGCTGCTCCTCCCACTGAAAATTTATAGCTTTCCTCTGGACAAATGTCTGAGGCTCTTTCCCAGCAAACCTCTTGAGGATTCAGTTTCGCCATCGATTCTCCCAAGCCATAATTTACTTTTCCATTTTTGTAGATTGCACGAGCTATTCCAGAGTAAAAATATATTAATCTTCTTCATTCTTTGGTCCGAAATCAGGATCTATGAAATGAGAACCCTCTGATTCTTGATAAAGCTTTTCAGCCATTACCAATGCTGCTTTTTCATTATTCAAGATTGTAGAGATGTCAGGTAAATAGTATTCAAGCAATAAATAAAATCCACTAAGTATTGATCCCTTTTAATTATGGTGTTTAAATTGAGTAAAATTTGTATCCGATTTAAAAACTATAAAGAAATATTGAACATTTGCATGTTAGTCTCGAAGGTATTTATTTTTCATGATTATAATCTATAAAACATAAATAAATTTTAAGAGGCAATAATCTTAAGATGGATTGACTTGATAATTGAGATAACCGCATTTCAGTTTCATACCCCTATAAATTATAGCTTTGAGACGTAATGCTTTCTTACTCTTATTGATTATTGGTTGAGCCATCTCGATTCATACTTAGCCCCTCGTACTTGAAACTATTCAAAATCAGTTTACTCTTAATCTCTTACTTTATTCCTGCTATCTCACAAAACTAGTTTTTAAAAAAAAAAAGATTAAGTAATTATAAAACTCATTGAATTACTGCAGGCTAAATTACCCGTTCGCATCTTCACTATCTATGAAGTTCTCTATAACTCTAAAAATATCACATCATATAAAAACTTACTAAAACTACTTTATAACTAAATCTATTTATATATTTGTACTTTAGGAGCATTGCCTTATTAAATCCATGCTTAGATAGGAAGGATTGGAAGCTCTTAAAACTAATTTGGTTCTGCTATGAGTTTAAGAACAACTAAATCAACTCAAAAAATATATAAATAAAAATATTTACTCATTTTTGTTGGTGGAGTTTGCAAATATCTCATTCATTTTGGCTATCAAATCCTATGCGTTTTTCAATATTTACCTATTCACTTCTAACTTTAAAAACATTAAAAAGTAAATCTCGTGCTGTTTGAATTCTCTTAAGAAAGTTTTCTTTTTTACTAGAGTTGCTGAATAACTTTAGTATTTAGCATTTTGAGATAAGCTGAGTGGCGATGGAGATTAATTGATTGGGATTTACTTTGAGGGAGATGCATTGAGATTATTCTCCAAAGCTTCAAAATATTTTCAATATACTTTATCTTTAAATATTCATGATACTTGATAAACTTTTGAATTTGAATATAGCTGTTTCTGAGAATCTTGTCATGGATGGGAAGATATTTGTCCTCTGAGGGTATCTGACGCATCTATTTTAAGTAATCAGGCAAGTTTATTAGCTGATTGTCTTTGAAATTTAATAAATAATAAATGAATATCACACTCAATAAATTCTTGTTTACTCCCAGGAATACTATTACTGATACCTCCTAGTGAGAAAGAGGACTTTTGAAGCGCACTTATTTAAACTTTAAGTAGCTTATAGAATTAGTCAATAGTCACCAGAGAGTCCTTGAATTCTAGATTTCTGAATAAGTTTGATAAGTATCTTTGTAAAGTTGAAAATTGATTCAGCAGTTTTTAATAAGCAAAGATTGCACCCTTTAAAGCAGGTTCTTTAATTACTTCATCAAAATCATCATTGAATAAAAAAATCAAGTAAAAGATAGTAAATAGATATAGTGAATTAGTTGCATATTTGCAGAAGAACCTAATTATCTGGTTTAAAATCATCTTGGTTTAAATTTGGGAATTCAGGGACTTTATTTTTCACTTTATAAACCAAATCTTCATCCTCTTAAGTATTTTCTGAAGATTTTGGAAGCGATGGTATAGATCTCTAAAATGAAAAATATATTAAATATGCTTATAGATTATATTTCGTTTCTTTTTTCTGCTTAACCCTCGAATTTAACTTCACGACGTTTTGTATCTGTAATTGATTGATTAGGTTCTTCTTTAGTTATTTTCTTAGGCTCATTTTTTGATTAAAACATTTCTAAGTTGATCAATATTTTTGCAAAACTCTGCGAATGCAATCTACTCATCAGAGTTAAATTTCTAGTTGTGAAGCAGCAGCATCTGTTCGCTTATGTTTTGAGGTAATTTGTGCCACTTCACTAGACTTTCAAACACTTACTATAATCCCGCATCAGCTCCATGCATTAAAGCATAAATTACATTTTTCAATTTAGCTAAAAATTAAAATGCCATAATTCTGGAAATATAGAATAAAACTGGGGGGGGGTTTAGTATTATTTGAATATTCGTAATTATACATACAACTACAATAAGGAATATATTCAGACTTAAGTATATTTAAATAATTGCATATTTATTTGCATGGATTGATAGAACTGAATATTAAAATAAATAGTTTGCTAAGTCATTGTTACTATCCTTTCAATTTTTAATTGATTTGGTGGGAGATGATTTTCTTCTCTAACTCAAAATCTAGCATGAGAGAAGATAACCCGAAATCTGCGAAGAAGTTAATTACATCTAGACCACTCACGAATCCACTCCCATCCTTAAAAATAATTATCAATAGATTTGATGAAAAACTCAATCGCCTATTGCTTCTCGCTATCAATTAAATCTCTGACCCCTCTACACTGCAAATTTAATTTGCTTTGAATCTCTGCTGTGCTTAAATATCCACTCTCCTCGCTCATTGAGCATTAGCCGATCATAGTTTTGATCGAAATCTCTGAGTCAATCAACCTTATAAGCTTTCGCATTTGTATCTTTAGTTTTAATTTCTACTTGGATTTGATGTCTTCAGGCCCAACACTCACACTGACTATGTTGTTATTTCTTGCGTGCTCAATAATTTGAATAAACTGATCCTCGCTTACTTGGCCAGTGTTACCACATGCCTAATTCAATGCCAGCAGAAATTAAGTTAGCTCTAACAGACTTAACTACTCATTAAAAATTCATTAGGCAGCATTTACTTAATCTAGTGTTTAAGCTCATTCAATGTAACCAAGCTCAGTTTATTAACATCAGCTGCTTTGAAAGTCACACTCGGAGTCTGAGATAATTTCAAAAGTTCATTATCTATCTTTCTTATTAGTTCCTACTAAGGAGGTGTAAGAGATTCTAATTGCAATAAAGTGTTCTATTTGATAACAGACTTATTTAAAAATACGTAATATAAAAGAGTTCAATGATTTATTTAGTGTGAGCTAGTTTTTCTTAGAGGTAATTGATTCTGAATAAGGCACAAAGCTTGTGTGTTCACTCAAAAGGATTTGGAAGTTTTCTATGGTTACTAAATCGTAGACGCTTTTTATTTTGAAAGCAGCTTTTAAGAGATCTAAGTCTGCTTAATTGAGGTTTTGAAATATCTTTTTGAAGGCATTAAAAAATAATTCTCCAGTTTTACAAATGGAACTTGTCTCTGATTGGAAACATCTGCTATTCTGAAGACACTCTGAATATTGATCCCAGTGTTTGTACTCTCTTGGATTAATTTTTTGAGTATGTTTTCTTATTAAAGTCTGGGAGACATCTCTGAATGATTTACTTAGAGCAGACTGCTCTGATTGGCAGCTTTTGAATTCAGAATCGATTCAATACTTAACTAAATTATAAACAAATAAATCTTCTATTTAGTAGAAAAATAGGAATATAGGGAATCTAGTTACATAAAAATAATTTTGAAGAGTCTTTGGAAATATTTTATTCTGAGAGCATAATAAAATGAGAGGGGAAGAAAAGATTTAAATTTCTTCATATCTTTATTAATGGATATATTTTAAATACATAAATAAATTCAATTACGATATTGATATTTACGAATCCATCTATGTCTGCTCCAAATGAATGAAAAGCATCATCAATTAAATAAAAGTGCAAATTTGCTTTTACTTGATGTTGTTTCCAAGTTTGTTCTGAAAAATAGATTTGAACTCCATGTCGCTTATATATTCCCCTACACCTTATTCTCTAAAGAATTTCTAAATTTCAGAAAAACTTAGAATTCTAACTTTTTACATTTTTGAAATCATGGAGTAAATATATTTTATATTAGAAAGGAAATTTCTGAAAGGATATTTGGTGAGTTACTACCTTTGTTTATCCCAATTTAAGAAGTAGTCACTGTCGGAATAAAAATAAGTGAATAATTTGTTTTCTATCTTGCAAAACAGGCTCATTTGGTTTTTATTCTGTATTCTTTGGGATTCTTGCTTTGGCTTAGGTCAACAATACTTTGAGATATTAACTTGACTTATTAATTTGATCTATAAATTGCGAGCTGCTCATCTCGCCTTACTTGCGGCTATCTAGATATTCAAAAATTGAGAATATCTCTTTCAATTTGAAGTCTGCACTTTGCCCTTCAATAAAACCTGTGAACTCTCTTAACCCTATTATTTCATAATCATTTTCGCAAGCTGCTGCAACTTCTTCACTGCTAAACCTCTTTGATTTTAAGAACAAGAGGAATTTCTTGACGCTTTCAATTTGGAAATTTTGCAAGCCTTGTCCAAATTTTTTCTCCCCTTGTAAGTTGTAAGCTTCGAGGGCGCTATTATATTCTTGCTTAGTTATGTTTCCCTCCATATCCTCATCCAGCACTAAAATTAGTCTGCCTAATTCTGCTCTGTTAAATTCTATTCCGTATCTCGGAAGCGCTGCTTTAAAAACTGAAACAGGTACACTCCTCTTTAGATCGCTATCCAATACTCTAAAAAAGGCCTCGGGTGTAAGTTTGCTATTGAATTTCAATGTTGTTACAAATTTGCTAAGAATTTAATGCTCTGGGGAAGTTAGTGCTGAATTGGATTACTGTGAAAGAATCGAATTATTATTTTGGGTTACCTTATCAGCAGCGAGGTCTCTTACTTTGTCTTAGCTTTGTTTCATTCTTACGAAGGATTGTATTTTAGTTATCTTTTGGTCATAGTTGATAAGTTGATCGAAATCTAAAGAGTCTACTTATAAAATTAGCTTGTTCTGATTATAATTTTTTAACTTTGATATTTGTAGTAAATATATAATAAAGAGGTGTGGATGGAGTGCATTTCAAGTGAGTTAATGGTTTTCTTTAAGTGTGCATTCGAACTGGTCAGATTGCTTAAAACCTAGCCAGTCATCTGCACTAATTTCTCAAATGATTCAAAAGCCTCATTCTATCCTAATCTCTAAAAGTAAAGCGTACATTTGTCTTACTTTGTTTTGAGAGGACCTCATTGAAGCTGGGTTGCTCTTGTTTTAGGAGGAAGAGAGGATAGTTTCAAACCTTTCAACTTGATCTCGTGGATGGAAGTACTACTGTCTCCTTAGCTTATCTAATTCCTGAAAAAGGTCTCAAATAAATTAATTTTCAAATTTCAAATCAAAAATAAAATTATTAAGATATTTAAATAGAATCAACTTTATAATTTATCTAGAAAGAGCTTTTCTTTTAACAATTTCAACAACAACAACAAAACAGCTTATATTTTTTTAAATAGATAAAATTAATTTATAAGCTAAATTAAAGGTCGAGAAGTTATATTGGATCTTTGATTTCACTTTCCATTTAAATTTAGAATTTCGAATATCGTAATATTTAAGATATAATATCTATGTAGTTACTTTAGAAAATGATTAATGAGGAATCTATACCTTGTTAATTTAAATATTGAGTTCATTAAAATTAATTTAAATAAATAATAAGGAGATTCTTTATTTTTAAAAAATGTTAACTTTTCTTTTTCCTTTGAATCTGTTATAAATAAGTTTGTTGCATAATTAAGAAATATGGATTTTATTTTCAAACTTTAAATTTGTTATATTTGTATACCACTACCAATGAATTGAATAAGAATTAATATATATATATATATATATAATTTTAAAGTGTATTATATTTGAGCGATATGTTTGTAATGATTTGCTAACCCTGACATCATAAATACATACTATCTCACTGATCTTTCATAAAAGAAATAAAATTTGTTCTCATGATCTAACTAAGCAGCTATTCGTGATGAGATAATGCAAACTCACTCACTGAACAAGCTTTGCATAAGGAACCTTTACAATAGAGTCGCCCTCAACGCACACGATCATTTTGTTGTTATCTGGGCAGATTTTAGTGATCATGGTGTGGAAATTAATGTCAGTTTTCTCTGGATTGAACCCTGTGATTGTGATCTTAGCAGTCACTAATTCACAACTATTTAATCACAAACTTAACCACCTTTATGAAGAGTATAAATAATTCGTTTTGGAGAACTGGGTGCTTGAAGGTCATGACTTGGTGCTTGTAGATGCACTTGGGGAACACTGATCTGTACAGAGAGGTGAACATGGATGATGAGAAGATTCCATAGACAATATCATTTCAATTTTAATGTCGGGTCTGAAGAAGGTACCAGAGTTTCCGTTCAAAATTACAAAACAATGGATGATTATAAACCGTCCTTCTTGTGAGCGGCGAACTGATCGTGAATATAAATTGAATAGCCTCTGAGAAGTGCTTCATGTCATCAGAGTCGAAGGTTCTGCTGTACATGGCGTAGTCTCCAATCTGGATATCTAGTCTGTTGATGCCTACTGGGTCTTCGGGAGGGAAGAGTTGCTTGGCGAAGGATCTCTGAGAACCATAGAGCATCTGCTGAGCCATGGAGAGGTTCTTGTTCTGTCTGAACAGCATCTTGGTGAGTTGGAAAGAGTTCATTCAACAATTAAAAATGAAAAGAAGGTATGTTCATTTAGTGTATGTTTGGTATTTGCTACGTTTAAATTTATTATATCTTCTGGGCTGTGCGAGTTTAAATAGCTCAATTATTAATATAACCTACTAGTAAGGAATCTATCCCCTAGGATCAGACAAATTCTATTTAAAAACGGACGTCAAGAATGTATCTGCTTCGTTAATATTTTAATCATTTTCATATTATGCACACTAGTCTCTATATTCGGAATTAGATATTTTGAATGTTAATTGAGATGATTCAAAAATCATCATTGGATATCGAAATTAAAGTATACTAAGCTTATCGTTATCAATGTGTAGCATTACTTTCCCCTTCTACTTCAATATAAGGTACCCTTAGGGTTGCTTTACCTTCAACGCAAAGTACTTCTTTTCCGGTGTCAGAGTCTATTTTTGATATGGTAGTTTTGAAGTAAATATCTTTTCTCTTTGGATCCCACCCAGTGACTTCCACTCTGCCCGTAACTTACTCATTCTGCAATATTGGCTTTCTGAATTTGAGATCCTGGCCCATGTAAATTCCTTTTGGGAAGACGAGTCTAAAAATGCTTGTGAACATAGCTGAAGTAAATATTCCATAGACTATATCTGGTCTGCAGAAAGTGGAAGTGTCTGGATTTTTGTGAGCAGCATATTTATCCTAGATGGCCTCTGAGAAATACTGCAAATCTTGTGTGGTATAGATACGCTTCTGCAGAGCGTAGTCTCCTACTTTCACTTTCAGATGTTTTATGTTAGCCGAGTCTGCTGGCTCGAATAACTTTAAAATAACTCTACTCCGAACAATCGTCTTTGGGCACCAATTATAATAAGAATTGCTACTCAAATTAGATTGAATCGATATGCTAAATATTGTAAGTTAAAATCATTTTTGATATCCTATTTCTTCTAGAAAAAGGTGTATATATAATTGTTAAGTATTTTAAATAAGAGATTGTTTATATATTTCATAAAGCTAGAAACTATTTTGTTGATAAGACTTGACGATAGAATATGTTGTGCTATCTTGGTAGATTTTTGAAGACATTTATATTCTGCATTTCAAGTTTTTGGTTAGAGGATAGAATCTTGAAGAAATTAATTATAAATTTATCTTTTTCTTATTATACTTCTCTTAAGTGAGGATTTGAGACTTAAAAATGGAAAATTAAATGAATATGAGCAGAAACGGAAAACGAGTGGAAACATTGAATTCCGACTTGGATTATGGCTTGAATTTAAACTAGAGAAGCATGTTTGACAATAACTTCTCTACTGAGGAGTCTCAGCGAAATTATTTTATCTTAGAAAGCAAGAACCTAATTCAAGAAACTAACCGCATCAAATAGGTGGATAGACGCAATCACTTGTAGCTAGAAATGCAAAGTCCTTTGACTGATACTTGAAAACCCATAATAGAACTTTCATGAATACCTCTTTCTACAAAGGCGACTCTCACAACCAAAATGATTCTAATAGGATAGCAGCTACTGGCCAGCAAATAGCCTTAAAACAAAACTTTATCAACTATGAGCAACCTTATGGACACCAAAAGAATGAAGAATTCAAAAGAATGCTTGGGCAAGGATAACTCATCAATAAGCAAACTGCTATGCAGAAATTATTTGAAGGCCAAAGAGACAACTAAGTTCAGAGATGAAATTTTCAGAATGAGGAGAAAGATTCAATGATAACATTTTGATTTGCTTAAGTTTGATAATGATTGTTGCAGCAAATTAGAATAAAACTTATGACTACCGAAATGCCTATGATATCGACAGAGTCTATAGAACTGAAATAGATACCAAGCCTTTTCTATCATATTTTTATATTTTTTTAACTTTAAATTTCTCAAAAGGCCTCAGTCTTCTGTTCAAAATCAGAAGAACCAAGAGGAGAAATCTGCAACTGCAAAAAACTGAAGATCGTTAACCTCCTCAGCAAAAGTAGGCAATGAGTATTTATCAACCAAACTTAGTATGATAAGAGAAATCCAAATTTGAGATCAATCAGCCTTAAGAATAACTAAAGCTGACCTAATTTTAGCTGCTCAAAGAAACTTAGATTGAAAAATACTAGCAAAAGTAACAATCTTCATAGAGTAGTAGCAAGCAAGTAAGGAATTTATAAACTTCTAGATTAGCAATTGCAGCTTTAAAGCTTTATCGGCAGGCAGTTGCAAGAGACAGAAGACAAGTTTGGCCCTAGATTTTAAGATAATAGAGAGTTTAGTAACAATTTTAAATTCCCTTTTTAATATGAAGAACTCTTAGAATAGGAAAGATGCTCAGAGCTTCTGGATAAGATAAGTCTCAAAGATATTGTCTGTAAAAGAAGTAAGATGGGACTTGTTTGAAGAAGCGATTACAGACTATATAAAGACCTTCCTCATAATGAATTCAGCAATCATTAAGCAGATTAAATGGGTGAATTTCTTGTAAGAGCTGAAGTCTTAGATTAGTGATGATATGCCAAAAGGGGAATATGAAAATAGTGAAACTGTGTATCTACCTCAAGTAGCTTAGTCAGATATCTTATACTTTACAGGACCTGTAGTAACTTTTGACTCTGTAGTAAGATTTAGTGAGCAGCTATCTCTCGATGGGCATATCATGAAAATCATAGAGCAAACTGCTACTATATAAAAAGAGCAAGTTATTGAGAGATAAAATGAGCCAGAGCTTTTTCAGCCTTCTTCTTTTCATTCTACTGCTGTATAAGGCTCTAATTTTAAAGATAGAAATGCCTTCAAAGGAGAAGCTTACTTGGTTGAGCATGATATGAAAAATGGTATTGTTAGGTAAACTTAATTAATAATTTAAAATTGAATCTAATAAGCATAAAAAACATCTTGTTTTACATATGCGGCTCTACTTATAAAGGATCGCTTTTGAGAGGCAAGAAAGAAGGAGAAGGGTTTTTGGAAATGAGTAATGGAAACACTTATGAAGGTAGTTTTAAAGACGGAAAGCGAAATGGTTTTGGAACTTATACATGGCTAGCTTAAGAAGGACTTTGCGGATTAGTCTATAAAGGAGAATGGAAAGATGATATAAGAGAGGGGTATGGGGAATGCATTTGGGAGAATGGCTAAAAATATTAGGGTTAATGGTCGGAGGGTCGATTTAAATAAGGCACTTTTATATGGAGTGATGGCTCAGAATACACAGGATCATTTAATCCTTAAAATTCAGAACTGGAGGGCCAAGGCATCCTGACTCTTGATTTATTTTAAGTATTCGGAGGTTATAAGTGGCTAATGGAAAAACTCGAAACTGAACGGATACGGAATGAGGAAATCTGCTATTGGTGATATCTATAAAGGACACTGGGTTGATGGCCGTCTTGAAAATGAAGGAGAATATGAAACCTCAGAAGGAAGGTACAAAGGAAACTTTGTGAATAATAGAGAAGAAGGGTTTGGAACTAAATGGTTCAATGATCGATCAGTCTATAAGGGGAATTGGAAAGACGGCCTTCAAAAAGGTAAAGGTGAGCTTATGTGGAGTAACGGGGATCATTATGTTGGTGATTTTGAAAATGGATTTAGACATGGGAGGGGAGTTCTAAATTATGGCATTTATCTTATTTTTCGGGCAACGGCAACTACTTATTTTAGTTTCAACATTTATGAAGGTGAATGGAGGAACGATATGCAAAATGGGATGGGGAAATTTCAGTTACCAAAGCTAAACAATCGGAGTCCTTTTCCCAATGAATACATAGGAAACTTTAAAGACAATTTGTTCCATGGGAAAGGAAAAATCATTAACGAACTAGGAGTTATCTACGAAGGAGATTGGATCAATTAAAGAAAAGAGGGTTTTGGGAAGTTGACTGTGCCAAGGGAGGGGTAGAACTTGTTCGCAAAAAGTCTTTTCTAATAAGAGTATGTAGGGGAGTTTCATAATGATAAAATCCATGGATATGGAAAGATGATCTTTGAAGATGGGTCTTCATATGAAGGCGAGTGGGTAAATGGTAAAAATAGGGGAAGGGAATAGAAAAAAGCAGTTAAGATGAAAAGACTGCAAAGGTATTTAAAGGATTATTTGAAGGTAATCAGAGAGTTGGCCCCGACTGGAAAGCTTTAGCAGACTAATACAAAAATAATGCCAACAATTTCACTACTATCCATAGAACAATCAATAATTACTGAAATCCAAACTTTTGTATAAAATACGCCTATGTAAAAATTAAAATTTGAGTTAAAAATATTATTTGAAATTAAGTCACCATTTCTCAGCTAACACTTTTCCATTAGAAGCTACAGATACTCCAACTTGTCCTGAGATGCATCCTTTTCCAGGTCTTTGTTCTTCAATATATGCCATGAGATTACCATTGTTATAAGAGTTAGCGATTGCTTTCAGGCTGATATTATTCATTTCACCTATGCATTCGCTTAATCTTTCATGGAGCAGCATCATTAAGAAGATACTGCTTTCATCATACTAACTAGCTAGATTCTTTGGTTTCCCCTAGGCATCAAGTTGATTTTTTTGCTGTAAGCTATCGTTGACTAGATTAGGTTGTAATTAGTGGAAGTCTTTTTTGGTAAGCTTCATTTCATACTATGTTGCCAAGTACTACCAAAAGCCCTAGCAGCAGTTTAATTTTCTGTTCATGTCATCATTAAGGATCGGAAGTACTCTGAACTTTCCTTTAATTAAAACATCACTAACTTTTGAACAGTCTCTAACATACTAGCTCTTGATAACAATCCATTTTCTCTGCTTTTACAGCTATCTTATTTACTTCTAAATCTCCTCTTCTCTAAGTTTTCTATTTGGAGCATCGTTGAGTGATGGGTCTGTCAGAAGAAGCTTATACTGTTCTTACTCGACTGTGAATATTTTCTACTAGAGTCTAGCAAAAAACTCTAAGTAATGTGACTACTCTGGCTTCTCTTTGTGCATTTGATATCCTACCAATCCAATTTTACTGTCAATTGCAATGGTAAGCCAAACTATTCCCAAAGTATGATCAATTTTCTCGTTTCTGATGTTGTTCCTCTCATCTTGATCAGAAATTATGAGAGAAAGTTCGCTTGCAGTTATACAAACTGTGTCTATATAAACGATAGGTCTATTCTTCATTTTAATATCAAGCAACTCCAAAGCCATAAGTTGCATAATCTGCTTTGAAGTTGAATCTCTCTTTGGGATGTTGTAGTTGGGAGGTCTTTCTTTGTAGGCAATCTTTGGAACATTGAATTGCTTGTAAATTGCTCTGAGAGTCACATAGTTAAGTTTGGTGAATCCTTGTTCTTAGCAGCGCTCCTCATAAGATTTGAATTAGTGATGCTAGAGGTTTCTGATGTAGTATTCTAATATTTCCGTGGGGAGTCTTCTTGTAAGCTATGACTGCTAGTTATTGTATTTATGACTTATGAATCTGTATGGGAACACAAACTTATCATTTCTCACTGGGAGGGTTGCTTCGAACTAAATGAGCCTAATAATTTAGACATTTAAACCTAGGCAAAGAGCAATCAAATGAGGTGGCATGTCAAATGAAATAATTGCATGCTTTAAGTGAGCAATCATAGTATCATCTGTGATAGATATGTCTTTTTGTTGCACCTCAGGCAATTAATCCTTATTTATGTTTCTGACGTGCTTCAATCTATGCGATTTTGAAACATTTATTTCTTATTGATTGTTTTCTTCGTCATCATTTATTATCTCCACATCTTCAGGCTACTGCTACTCATCTTAGTTTTAAATATCTTGCATGGCTTGCATTTAAAGTTGATGCAATAAAGTTGACTCTTATTCGACCTACATATCAGGGTTTTGCTATTAGTCTTCTTAGTTTTGATTATTTTGCTGCTCTTATGACCCTGAGTTTTAAGCCTATCCTGCTGCTAAGATCAACGGTAGGTGCAGCAACTTGCTGAAGCTATTATTGCTGCTTGATAAATTAAGCTGCCATTTCTACATCTTAGGTAAGAGCACTCGATCTCTATTCCTATTCTTGTTCTATGAGTTACTCCTAAGCAATATCTTCCATTTTATTTTCTTCATCATTTTACTCTGAAGAAATAATTTGTTCAGCTGCCTTTCCTCCTTCATTTGTTTATCCTGTGATGACTTAAATTTCTGCCGTATTTATCTTTTCAGCAACTTCCTTATTCTGGACTTCTTGTTACTTTTCTTCCTCCTGATTTTCTTAGATTTCTTCAAATGAGGATTAATTTTCCTACTAAGAATTAGTTTATTGTTGAGGTAAATGTGCACTTGCACTCTCTGATGGTAGTCTCTCACTTTCAAATTATAGTTATTACTCTGTTACTATTTCTTCTTAGTTGGGTTGCTCTTAAATCCCAAGCACCTCACTTAGTTTGTAGTTTTGAATTTGATCAGCATACTTTCCAGAATTAATAAGCTCTTGCTTGAAGGATTTCAACTGAGCAGCAAAAGATTTTTCTTGAATATAAAGCGTGTGAGTTAAACTGCTGTCACTTTACTTCTGGATTTTCATTTTGCAAAATCTTAGCAGCTTCACCTTGCTCGTCTAAGATCTCAAAAGAGGCATCTTCCTAAAGTCCTTCTGATCACAACACTGCTAATTATTTTATTACAGGGTGCTCCATTATTTCATTGGCAGTTATAGCGTCTTTGTCAATCAGGAATAGTCCAAACTACTTATTTGGGAAATACAATTTCAGTTTCAATTTCATCACAATAAAGATCGAATGTAATTAATTATCAAAATCAAACTCAAATGTAACATTTTTATTAAAGTCAATGAATATTTAAATTAGATGTTAAATAAGAAAAATTAAGATTAAACTATTTTAAGAAAAATTAAATGAGAATATCTTCAAAACGTATTTTTGTAAAACTTCTTTCTTCTATATTTAAAAATAAAATGGATAAATAATCCTAACTAGAGATTGCTCTACAGATTAAACCCATTGTAGTGCATAATAATAATTCCTTTAATCAGAAAATTTATAAGTATCAATTATAAGAATATTTTATAAGTGCAAGATAGTAAGAAGTAGAATTATAAAATTTGCTGTCAATGATTTACAATTTATATTTATTTGTTATTTAAACTAAAATTTAATCATTTGATCTTTAATAGGTTGGGAAATTGAACTGGACCCATTTGATGATTGTGAATCAGATTGAAAGCGAACAAAACACAGAGACTGCCTTTGATAATTTTATACAATAGGAAGAACGAGCACTTCTGAATTGGATAGGCGCAGCAGTACTTCTAAAATATTGTTCCTTCATCTATCTCCTATTTGTATATATCTTACTAAACCTCCTTTGTGAGTTTAATTTCCTCTAAACTGATATTTTCCTCAATCTTAACCTGAAACCCTATTCTATTAACAACCTTTTCTAGCTCATTCCTTAGAGCCTTTACTGTGTTGACATTTTAAAAGTGATAGATATGAAGAACTTCGTCATCCCAGTCAACAGTTTCCATATCCTTTTGCTTTTTTCTATATATTTCCATTCTATCAAGTTGTCTTGTGTCATTTAAGTATTTCATTTTAAAGTAATGAGCCATTATATCGTAGTCTGAGATCAATCCAATGTTTTGCTTTACTCTTTTTTTACCAATCAATTCGGCCTCTCCAAGAATTTCTAAAGCTGAATCATTAGTATAAATTTAACTTTTCTAGTTGGCTTTTCTAATAACAGCATTAAACTATGGGCTTGTTTCTATTTAATTTTCCGCCACAGCAAGTTCCTCCTCAGTGTACTTAATTTATTGAAGGAATGATAAATCTTATCCACCTTAATTAAGCCTCTACTTCTAATTATCTGAATATTTTGACAAATGTCTCTCTTCTAAATAGTTTTAGGCATTAGATTTATTAATTGTCTCTCTCTGATAATTCACTCTAACTTTATTTGTGGATTTCTTTTAACGTGCTATTCAAATCAATAGCTGATTGAAAGCCAGAACTTTGGATGCCTTAGTTTAAAATAGA
The DNA here is from genome assembly GCA_027382625.1 of Tetmemena sp. SeJ-2015. NCBI lineage: Eukaryota > Ciliophora > Spirotrichea > Sporadotrichida > Oxytrichidae > Tetmemena > Tetmemena sp. SeJ-2015. Next base: position 94,226 of record JAJKFJ010021154.1, read on the forward strand.
GATTAGCTACTCGAGAGAGTCGATGATTCTTAGAGGAGGGGCTGAAAAGAGAACGAAGTTCAAGCTTTAGTTTAAGTTGAGAGAGTCTTTCATTAATTTTAGTAAGTTCTATAAGCTATTAGAGTTGGAACTAGTCTTTAGAATTGACTCTTCTAGGTTGAACAAGTGTCTATCACCTGTCTCCATCTCAATTATTAACCTCATTCCCATTTTTAAATAAGAAAATTATATTATTAATTATCTGCAATGGTAATAAAATGATTTTAGGATAATTAATTTTGAAAATTTGCACTCACAATTTTTAATTAGTTAGACAAATTAATTTGTGAGATAAGGTGCTCAATTATTCTAAAAATGGCACATTTTTAATTATAAAATTAATTAATTTGAATGAAAGATATAAAATTAAGATAATTTAAATAACTTAAGATATGTTGAAATATTAAATTCATTCTGGAAAATTAAATTAATATAAACTTGGCTAAAATTATATGATTGGAATCAATTCTATTGTAAATTGTTTATTTTATATAGAATCTGAAATTTTCGTTATTTAAACAGAATTTAAAAATCTGATACGCTTCTATAAATTAAAGGGGAATTAAAAAAAATTAAATTAAATTTTGACAAAATTCTTATCATTTGAATATTAAATACTTCCATCCAAAATTCTAAGATTACAGTATAAAAAGATAAATAAAGTAGAACAAAATGGAGAGAAGAAGTTTTAAAATGGAGCAAAAGTTATAAGAACTAGAATATAAAACTGAATAGCAAGAGGAGCAGATTGTAGAGATAAGTGAAGATGAACAAGATTCGGATGAATTAGATCTAAAAGTGGAAGATTTATGCCAACAATTCAATGGAGGAGATCTATATCAAAATATTTAAAATTCAAACTTAAAAAGCAAATCTGACATTTCAAAAGAGTCATAAATAATTCAAACTTTTAGCGATAGGAAAAAAGATGTGAAGTGGAGGCACCATCTAGATTTTACGTATCGCATGGACTTACTAGAAATGATTGAAAAGATAGAGAAGTTTTTCAATTAAATTAATAGCTTTGAAAGAGACCCAGACAACCCAGAGGAATTCATGAATATACACGAAGCGAAAGACTTAAGGAGTTAAGTAGATAGAGTCATTAAATGGTGTGTTGATAAAATTTTTGAGGAAAATTTAGATCCGATAGCCATACCTGTAACTATCCCCTATCATCAACTTCATCCCAGTATTATAAAAGCACTCCAAGATCCTAGAAATATGTAGTGTAAGAGACGTTTTTAAAGAGAGAGTCATTTCTTTACCCCAGACTTCCTTGAAAACTTTGATTTCACAAACGCTCATGAGAGAACTTATCTCAAGTCTAAAATCAGAGTAGTTTCTCTAAATTTGGGATTCCAAGCTAAGGCTATAACCAATCGCTACAAAGGCAAAATTCACTATGTCCCTATGAGATGCTTGGTGGGAAATTAATCGTGGCATTTAAATAGAAAGAGATTCGACAACTACGAGAATTATAAACACATACAACTATGCCCCTTCTACTTAGAATATTAAAGGGAGGTGGAACCTTGCTCAAGAAGAGGCAAAACTAATTTCGTACTTAAAAGATACGATTTTACACACAGTCATCCACTCACACTTGAGTATGAAAGAGGAGCTAGTTTTCAATGATAAATAATTAATTATAATTAATAAATAATTTAAGATCTGTCCTGGAATAAATATTTAAATTCCAATCTTATTAATAGATATTTTTTAATTAAATATATAATTAATTTAAAATTTGAAATGATGTCATTAAATGATAACGGAATAGCTTACTAATAAAATTAGGGCCAAGTCTAAGACTTATCTTCAATGCTATAAAATGTAGCATAATAAGTTCCTTAACAAGAGCATTTTAATTTCTTTAATCTATCAAAAGACAATGAAAAGATGAAAGGAAGAACTAATGAAGACATTGAGAATCAAAGAATCAATTTTCTTTAAGCTTCTAAGACTAAAGATCAGTTTCATAAGAGATCTGAAAAATACCAAGTTAGCTTGAGAAAGTAGAAGAAAGAAGAAGTCATTTAGAGTAAGAGGTAGATAGCACAAAAGAAAAACTCAGCTATAAGATTTCCATAAAGCTATGATGATGAAGAGACAAAAGAGAAAATACAACCTATAATTGAGGGAAGTTTAGATAATGTGATGCAAACCTAAATGAATAACAGCAGCATACTCAAATCTAAAGAGAGAATATCATTATAATCGTTCTTAAGTAGAATTGATTCAGATTTTGAGCAGAAATACAAATCAATTAAAACACACAGTGATTTTCGTATACTAATGTAACTTATCTAGAAAATTAAGATTCAAGATTAAGATGCTCCAAAGATTTAAGAACTAGAAAGTTCCGATAAAGAATTCGAGAGATTACTTGGAGTTGTGCTTCTAAATCAAGCTCTACTTATGAATATAGGGAATTTAACTGAGTATTATTCTGAGGAAAAACTCCTAAAATCTTTAGTAATACGCTTACACTAGGAGCCAAATGAGTTTATCCTCACAATTAGACTTCAAATTTTTACATCTTTAGGTCAACTCCACAAAGATAACAAGATCATCATTGACACAATCTATTGTTAATCCTTTTTGCTGCCCGCTTTGACATTACTTCTCAAAATGTTTAAAGAGTAGAATTAAGAACATCAAGCAAATAACTTTAGGATATTCGATGAAATTGTTTAAATCATGACAGTGTATGCAGAATTCTCAGAAGAGGCTAAATAGAATTTGATTGTTACTGGAGTTCTCAATCTCATTTTAGAAATTGTTTCCTAAGAGTCAGATTAACTTCTCTTTAAGTAGGTAGAGGACCTTTATTCTATTTGCGGATTCCTATCAGAAGTGTTTTAAGTTCAGCAGCCTGTCATTTAAGATGAAGATAATGAAAAAGCCTTTGATTTTTGCATTAACAATATCATGTGGATTTTAGCAACTTAAGGACAAGAATCGCTTGACTTTTATAATGAGATACATCTACTTTAAAATCTAATTTAGACCTTGCAATACATTTACGAAAATCTAGTTCAGTACCAGAAAGAGGAGAAGATATATCATCACTAAGAAGAATTTGAGACTAGAATCCTTGCTTTTAGTACCTCATTAAATCATTAGATAGCTTAAGAGACGAGAAGTTCGAATAATGATACAGTTGATATGAAAAAATCTGTCTAATAGGATATTTTTTCTCTATTTAAATGGATACTCTAGTAGGCAGAACAAGATGGCCAAAACTAAGAAGCCTTGATCAACAGATTGATCCAAAAAGGATTATTAGATACAGTGATTAGATTTTTGCATCTTTCAATGAATGAAACTGATTAATACTACAGATTAGCAAATCTTAGTACATGCTTTCTGCTTTTCGATGAAATCTTAGCATTCGATGATGAAGATCATATAATGGTAACTCTGATAAATTCTAGTCAGGCAATCTAGCAAATTTTTTAAGTAGGATTCAACATTTAGCATTATCGCTTCTGCAACTAGACAACAGACAACTATCTTAACATTCTAGAAAGGTTTTCTTAGATAAACAATCAATTTGCTTTAGAATTCCTCCTCAATTAGAATTACATGGAGCTTTGCTTTTATCTGCTTTAACTCTTCTAGATCCAAAGGAACTTTTGTGCTCAATTGTTGACAATTTTTGAGAATATTTCCTACCAAATTTAGATGAAGGATGCACCCTCGAGATTATCTGAAGTTATCATTAGGAAATTCAACGAGGGATATAATGATAAGGCAGGATAAAACATATTCGACATAATGCTAGACTTGTTTAAAGATAACATGGAAATCACCTGCTAAATCGAGTCTATTATTTGCAGGGGTATAAATGGCATCACAGATGACGATTTAGAATTCAATGGAAATTATGAGGACTTAAATGTCCAGAATGAATTCAGCAAAAATGACTAAGTTTTTAAGATTTGACTGTTCCTATTTCATCACTTTAAGTTTTAATTCAATATAATTCTTAAAATTATATCTAAATTTCATTTCAGTGAGAGCATATATATTTACAGGAAATGGTGTTTCATCCGGATGATGAAAAGTTGATTGGCTTGACTGCATTTGCGTCGACTGATAATATGAATTCTAGCTCTCGAGGACTAAAAATGTATTAAAAGATAATAGTTCTCACCTGAATCATCAAATGTTGTTTCACTGCTTTGCTCCAAATATATCTATTCTAGTGCAACTCCATTCTATTGTCTTTCTACTTAATTCTCTAAATTGCTTAAATTATTTTCAGAGTTAAAATATAAAGTTTATTCTTCTAGGATTAACTTCGGTTTATGAAATATATTTTATGATGTTTTAGGTGCTTATAAAATAAATATATTGTGACAGGTATTTTTAATGCAAAATTAAGAAATAAAAATTGTAAACATCAGTGTTCATATCTTCGCAATTATTTGCCTAAAAGTAAGAATAGATTTATAAATTTTCGAGCTTAGAATTACAAAATAGAGTATTTTTATCAACAAGAACAAGAAATAGGACGGGTTTTCCCATAAAATAATGTACATTCAAAATAAGAAGAATCATATTCTAGCTCAGATTTAAAACATTTACAAGATCTTCTATAACTTAATATTTAGAAGCAATAATTTATTGTGTAAATTAAAATAACTTACTTTTATATATGCTTTCTATTTCTTCGATTGCAGATGAATCTGATTACTATTGATCTTAATCTAAAGCTTTGTCTTTCTCAACATTGGCAATTAATTTATCTTCATTAAAGGAAATCAAGTCTTACTAAATCTTTTACTCTAAAATAGGAGCTTAAAAAACAAAATGCAACCTTAAACAGCTTATTCTTGATTATCATGACAATTAGTATTTTCTGTGTGACTTGGATTTGGTTATGGGTTCCCATTAGGCTCGGAATAAAGTTCCAAGCAATCTTGTTTATCTATATCTCTTTGAGCACCTATGTTTCCATTGTTGCTAGATTGCGTTTACTCTGAGTTTCTTCTGTAAGCAACTTTCTGCAATTGATTCTCCTTGAGATCTATGAAAGCACTCTCATTTATTTTGAATCCGTTTCCATTTTGATATGGCTTTAATCCCGCTTCGAAGGTGCCGATTTCTGGATAGTTATAGTAAGGACTTTGAAACTCACTCATGGGAAGCAGCTGAGGGGAATTCATTCTTTAATCACTTCTAAAAATATATAATTTTCTAAATTCGCAATTTTCTGAGCGATGCACTAATTCTTTTATATTTTTTATCTTAAACTTTAGATATAATTGCTTCCAAAAATCGCAACTAAAATTGATAAAAAGACACTCTACTATAAAAAATGCATTTCTTTTTGATTAATCTGAGTTTTATAACACATTAAGAGAGGACATGTTACGGACCAAGACAGAAGATATATTTGGCTGTTTGTATCAGGAGCACTAAATGCAATGAATTCATGCCACCAATCTACTTCCTATAAGCAACTCTTAAGAAAATGCGAGGAGGACTTTCCTAATCCTAATTTCAAGCAAATTAAACTCGACCTTAACAGGACTTTCCAAGAGGAACCTTATTACAAGGAGCCTCGAGTACTTTAAGCTCTTGAGAATATTCTTAGAGCTTACTCTGTTAGGAATCCAACTATAGGCTATTGCCAAGGCTTCAACTTTATAGTTGGAAGACTCTTATTGGTTGTAAATGAAGAGGTACTATTTTCTAACCTTAATATATTTAGGAAGCATTTTGGATGTTCTGCATGATTATTGAAACTATGATGCCTCTCGATTATTACTCCAATATGGTGGGAGCTTTGATTGATCAAAAGGCCTTTTCAGATCTCTTCGAAATGATTTTCCCTGACCTTTATGAACATCTCTAATCTTTGAGTTGCGATCCTTCATTGATAACCTTTCAATGGTTTGCCTGTTTCTTCTCGTATAATGTTCCCTTCAAGGTAAAATAGTTTAAGCCTAAAACGTTTTAGACTTTAATAAGAGTTTGGGACTTATTCTTCTTGAAAGGAATAAAAGTGTTGTTCAGGATTTTCCTCGCAATTTTTGATTAGCTCTAGGACTAATTAATGCAGTCCACTGATTTCTGTAAGCAGTATTTACAATTTATGTTTCTTAGAGGAGATATTCAGGACACTGGATTCCTTCCCTCAACAGCTCAATAACTTTGAGGCTTTAATTTAAGTAGCGAACAAGAAGTCCTTCAAAATCAGCACCAAATACATCAATCATTTGAGAAACATGAAAAGATATGGCGTCATTGAAGAAATATAGAAAGTGCAAAAAGACATATCTGACTCCTTAGACTTCAAGATGAATAGACTTAAGTTTCTCAATAAGTTTTACCTATTTAACGGCATCTCAAAATAACTTGACAGTAAATTTAAGGGGTTTGATGTGAATAAGGAAGAGCATGTCGATGCTATAACATGCGATAAAAAGTGGCCAGTATGTTTATTTGATTTCACATACAAGAACAGAGTTCCTGAATACTTTGCAATAAGAGTTGATAGCTCTGTAGTTTAAATTATTCCTGACTATTTTTAAGGCGAACTAGGAGAAGTAAATCTTTAATAAATGACTCTGCCTTGAATTCTAATAATAGTTTTGTTCACATCTCTAACTAGCCATAAAATTCTTAGTTTAATAGCTACGAACAAACAAATGATTTTTAAAATCAGAGAGAAGATAATCCAGGCAATAACTCAAATAAAAAATGTAGTGAGTATTATCAAGCACCTGGGATTATTTATGAGACCTAATCTGAAAGAAGCGTCCAACCTTTAACTTTATATATAAAAAAAATACTCTAGAATTATCTTTCTCTTAATAAAGTAGCTATTTTGATGACCGACACTTGCTGATAGAAAGAAACTCGCATTACTGTAACAGCAAGTCTATTCGGCGATTCAAGAATTTGATAAAAAGCAATGATCAAAGGATGTTCAAAAGCAGCTAACTAACTTTTAGCATAGATAAAGAAGAGGTATCTAATAGGCAGATTGGAGCATTCGTTCAACAAATAGATGTTATGTACCAAGATTATGAGAAGATGCAAAGTCTTTTAAAATGCCTTAAGAGAAGCGACTCAGATATTAACTCTTTCCTTCCATTAAAACCTCATAGGTTTAGCTCGTAAGAAGAAAGCAAATAACCATTAAAGAATGGCTAAACTAAATTCAAAACTCCGCAATATCCAAGGTTTAAAACTAGAGGCCGAACACGATCCGATTAAGAAATAACAGGCTATAAATTTTCAGCTAAGAAACTTGAAGCGATACAAGGAAAGTTAGAGCTGTGTACCATATCTACTCTCCTATAGAATCTTAACAGAAAAGAACTTTTTTAATTTAACTCTTCAAATACTTGAATGAAATGAGAAACAATAAGTCTGGCATGTTCTCTACACAATTGCAATTACTAAACGAGGAAGACGAAACGCAAGTAGAATTAAACTAATCGTTTGAAGAGATTAAAACTTAATATAATGTTTGAGTGAAATGTATTTATATCAAACTTAAGATTTAATTTACTAGTCAATAAGATTTATTATTGTAGAGTTTTAAAGTATAAGTCTGGTGATAAGCAATAAATATTTAAAAACAAAATCATATCACTAATTTGTAACACTAAATAGCTATTTGCAAAAATCATAGTTATTTTCCTTAATGATTGCTTTATTTAGTTTTTAAATATTAAACCATTGATATCATAGCTTAAATGCAGTCTTTACTCTTTATTAAACTCCAAGACAGAAGTCTACTACTCTTAGAGCTTTCATTTTATAACTATCTGCTTCTTAGCTCTTACTAGTTACAATTAGAAGTCTAGCTATTAGTTTCATAATTTGGGTTGAGAGGAATACCTTAGTATCTTGAGCAAGTACTAATATTTGTACTAAGAGTGATAGAACTTCTTTGATTTTCTTTAAAGCTTTCTTCTCCTTCTTTTAGGGATCAGCTATATCCTAGTACTCTTTATATGACGTCAAAATTATGTCTATCATTTTATAGACTGTAATTAAGAATATGATCTGCTTCCTCATCTGAATGACTTATTCTGCGAGTTGCTTCGACTTGACTTGTATGTTTTACAGGAACTCATATTTCGAAATGAGATCTCTTAGCTTTGTAAAGCCCACTAGTCTGAAGAAACTGTCAATTTTACTGATCTATTTCTCATCACTGATGCTAACACTTATCCCTTCGAAATCGATATCTTTGCTCCCAAGAGTGAAATCTTTAATCTCTTCGTAGCTGTATAGCAGGAAACTTTCAAAGTTGTAAGGGTTACGCTAAGACATCTTCACGAAGTCAGATATAGTGAAAGTTCCCAGTTTGTGTACCTCGTAATCAGTCGCTTTATGGACTAGGGACTTCATCCCGGGATTGGTTAGCATTAATGCTTGGAATATTTAGTGAGAGCAAATGATTTTATCGGTTGTGCTGTCGTCATATTTTCTCATCTCAAAAAGTGACTAAGATATGAGGAGTGAAATGATGCGATAGACGTCATAGCTCTTCCCCATTGAGATTTTCTTCACATTATCTAAGAAATCTTCTCGCATTTCGTCACTCTCAAATTTTGGCCTAATGATTAAAGGTAGTTTCCTTTTGTGAGTGAATAGTATAGTGGGGACAACTTTAGTTCTTGGATAAGAGATGTGCAAACTTAGCTAATCGTCCAAAACTACAGCCTAGAATAAAAGTTAGAGATGGTTTGATAAAATACCATGTGATCATAATAGCTTTCGCCAAGTCTCCTAAATGCCTCATACAAAGACGATGGGGTTCTAATCAATATCAAATCTCCAGGTTTTAATTTCTCTGCCTTTGCTTATGATCAAACCCAATTAGTCTAAACAAGTTTTGTATTGGTCATACAAAATTGAATATTTATTTATCCTATATAAGAATTGCGGGAAATGAAATTACTAAAAATGGCAGAGAAATTTTAACTAAAAAAGATTTATCAAAAATATCTTATTATAGAAATTTTGAAAACTCTACAAGAAAACTAAGCAATTCAAGTCCTATACAGAGCATGTAAAAAATCAAGAGAACTCTTATTACAGGTCTTCAAGCACTAGTTTGAGTTGAAAAATAAAGAGGTAGAACTCGTAAACCACAATCTGAGAGGCACTTATGAAATATTTTACTTCCTTCAGAAGATGAAACCTGAATCACTGGCCCTGAAATAGTTTTAAAATATCAAGAAACTCATATTCACGATATAAAAGAAAGAGGAATTCAATAATTTTGCAAAAGTTCTCAACGAGATCTATTAGGACCCAGAGAATACATTAATTCCTCATCTGAAGAAAGTCAAATTAAATTTTCATGGCTACCGAGGTAATCAGTAGCAAAGGCTGAAAGAGTTCTCTTCAATTTCTGATTAGTGGGGTATAAATGTTTACTTTCATATTAGTATCCATCTTTTGTGTTTAGACTAAATATTAAGAGATGAGCATCTTGGATAATGGCTATTCGAGATAGCTAATAAAATTACATTTCATAAGGACAAATTTAAGTTCAAGCACGAAGAAGAAATACTCGACTACCTTTAGACTTTCAGCAAAAAGATTGAGCACATCAATTTCATATAAGAGAATCGTAAATTCTTAAATTAATAGGATTTGCTTAATTCTGATCTTGAGAGAAATGGATTTACTGTCTCTTAGATTATGGATACTCTTGATGCTTACCCTTTTGTATTGAGCTTTTATACGAACCACTTAGTAATAGATTATGATATTCCTACCTTTAAGAGATTCTTGGAAGTTTGTCCTCTGAAATAGAAGGATAGAGAAGTTACTTAGCTATCAATTACAGAACAAATAGACTGGTTATCTCTCATGAATGCAATGGATGTTGTTTTAGCATTTGCGAAGCGAATTTAAATTCTAGGCTATCAAAGAGTTGAATCTAGAAGAAGACTAAATAGAATGTAAGGGGATTAATCCTCTTCTGATATTGCTGCTGAGATCATTGATTTGAGATAAGTTTAAGATAAATATTTCTACCGCAAGGTTTTAGAAAGATATTCTCTTCTCAAATTACTCAAAGCCAATTCCCAATTGCAAATTGCAAATTTGCAATGCGATCTAAATGAAGATATGATATTGAAATACGAAATAGATGACTACGAGAGTCTTAGAAATCTTATCCTGAGGGATCAAAAATTGACTTTACGAGGATTGAAAATTAAATATACTCAATCTGAGCCAGTAAGTAGCGAGTATTTACAATAGCTTTTGAATAGTGTTTTTGAAAGTATCAATCAATAGAAATTGCTAATCTTGAAACTTAAAAGATTAATTTAATAGTAGGATCTATATATTCAATGGTAATGGACTATTCTTAATAGCTTCCTTACAAAATATACAAATTTGAAAGTGCTCTCCTTAGATTTTATAGCTGAAGACTTCTGCTAAAATTTTATTATCAAAGATGCCTTAATCAAATTATAAAATCTAGAATAATTGGAGCTTTACTAACCACAAGGGATAAAAACAGAGAAGCAATTTGAAATAAGGGTGATAGAGTTTTTCAGTGTTAAAAACTATTAGAATCTGGAAAAACTTTAGCTAAGTGGGTGTTGGCTTATTACAGCTGAGGATTTACTTTAAGTATAAGCGGCAGAGTAATGGATTCATCCTTTTTACATAATTATAGAGAAAACTTAAAAGCCCAAAGCCAAATAAGTAAATCAAGTCAAAATAAGATAAACAATAAGGGGTCTCCATAAGATTGAAGAGAAAAATTCAAAGAATAAAATTTCATTTAATTGAGTTTCTAATAATTAATCTTAAAGTTTATAATAAAATCATTTTTTCTTCATTAATAAATAATTTAGAATTATAAATTTGCTGAAATGATAGATTTAAAAATCGTTTATACAATTGATCCTCTGAAATGTTGGGAGTTAGATCGACTGGAATATAATGGCATCCTTAATCTTCATAGACCACAAGTAAGAGGGAACTTATCACTAGAACTGAGCGTAAACTTGGTGGAGATGAAATATGTTGACCAGCTGATTTCTATAATTGTGAATAGATTCGAGGTTGAGTAGAATGTATACCTAAATCAGAAAAATGATTTGATTGTAGTGCACTATGACTCTAAAGCCAAAATTGATGATTTAAAAGCAATCAGAGCAGATGACAAGCTCATGCTCGTATCATAGCCAATATTTCAAAGCTAAGTAGTCAAGAGCGATCAAGCAGAGGAACAACTTTTAAAACAGCTTAGAATGTTTTATCTTTAAAAAGAAAACTTTGACAAACCCTGTAAAAGGTTTTAACTATCTAATCCAGAGGAGGATTCAGTCATACCATTAGAGTTATCAGTAATTCAGAGCAACTTAAATGAGTGGTATTTCAAGAAATACTTAAAAAGAAGAAACTTGGAAGAGAAATTAGGAAATTTTAAACGACTATTTAGAATAATTGAAAACTAAGGAAGAGAGAGAAAAGGTAATGAATTGTTTTATGAATTATATATTATAGGCCCTTGTCGAATATCATGTTGTGAAAAAGTTTTTAATCAGTAAAGAAGTTATAGCTAAGAATGGGATAAAAACAGACTAAGATCTCTTCGACAAGTTTGATTGCATAATTACACCAGATATGGAAGATTTCGATATAAGAGACTCAAATTGGAAATAGCTGATGTAATTAGTGAAGAATATTGGCTTGAAGAAGAACATATATTTCAACATTAAACAGTAATATACTTTTATTTTTTGAAAAGACTGATTATAGTTAAGTAAAAGATGGTGTTTTGAAGATAGCCAAATTTTATTGCACAAAAAGTCCTTTCTAAGATGCAAAAGGATGCTGCCCTTTTCAGATAAGGTATAAAATAGACAAGAATACCAAAGAATTCTACCTCTTTGATTATGACGAGATGCACAATCATCTTTTAATCGAAGAATTTAAAGTTCTTCACAAGCCTGTAAAGTATAATTTGAAGCATAAATACAAGACACCTGACTTTGCGGCATTTGCTAAGATCAGAGCAGATAACATCATCCAATTAAAATAGATAGGTAATACATTTTAATTCATAAAGTAATTTAGTGAAAGGAAAAAGTGAAGACAGAGGGTTTGAAATATGCTCGCTTCTTTAAACAACTCAAAATGATAAAAATTCAAATGAAAAGTAGTACACTTTCAGATGCTAGTTTGAGATACAATCAGAGTTGCCAAAATAAAAATGTGATGATAAGAAGGAATAAGACATGTAAGATGCACAAGAAAATGCTATTTATTGTTTCAAGTGCCCATTCTTTTTGAGATATAAATAACAGCAGGATTAAACGAATACTCTCCAAGAAAAGATTGATGCCACATTTTATCTTGTTGATAGCTATGATAGACATATGCATCCCTTGAAAATATGATTTATCTAATACTTAAACTAATTATAATTCGGGTTTTGATTCTAATTTCTCCACATGGCTCATTCTAGTTTGGCAATTGTTATTTACAAATATTTACTTTATCTCCCTCGCCTGTGCAATTATGCTCTCTGGAGCTATCAACTTCGCAACATACTCAAGTACAATTCTATTTTCTTATAAATCAATAAATCTGATATGGTATAAATTGTTACCCTGAAAACTCCTCCATTCTTTTGATATTTTTTAATAAAATTGACTCTACTTATTTCAACACATAATTAAACTTTTTATTTAAAAAGAGTATGTAAAAATTGTTATTGTTCCTCTTTGTATCAACTTATTTCAATTAAAGGAATGAAAGTGCTCAGACTAAACTTTCTAATTTTGGGTTGAGTTACTATTGAATTGCTCTGCAAAGTTATTTGGACTTTTATCGTAGCTTTAAAAAAAATATGGAAAAATCTTGATCCCACAAGATTCATGTTAGGTTGTACTTATTTGAGCTCTCAGACCTTATGTCATTCATCTATTTGTGGAGTTTATTAATAACATTCTATCGATTTCTCTTCTTAAACTCTACATCTGAAAGTGGTTCCTCCTGTATGCTTATCATGTAATTCTTCCCGTTTAGGAATGCTCTCGGAGCTATAAATAAAACTATGAAAGAGAAGTAAGAACTTACAATCTTTTCCATCATCAGGAGTTTTGACGAAGAAACCTTGTGGCAGCTCTCTTCGAGTTAACTTATACTGATTCATATCAATCTGTGGATAGCGGGGAGATGTTTACTCTGAATGAAGATATACATTTCTCTGAGCTCTTATAAAAATGAAAAGTGTGATCATATAAACTACTTGGGTCTTAAAACTCGGGAGAAAATTGCTGCTAAGTAAGTAAATCAAGAGCAAGGTTATTAGTATATGAACTATCTCTGTCGTTAAAAGTGGCATCACCCATGAATTAACCCATGTTTTGCGATGCTTTTATATGCTCCGATAGTTCCTGGTGCTTTTAGCTTAATCTTTAGAAGTTAGAAAAATTCTCTTGACTTGCAGGCCTTGGGTTTGATTGATTTTAGAATAAGGGCTAGAAATTCCCAATCTACTAGATACTTCCACTAACACCTAACCTAAACTTACATAAATTCAAGTAAATAAATTGGATATCGCAAACTATTTATTGACTTAATCGGGGGTTTCTCTATCAAATGTTGACGTAGATGAATATTTAAACTTTAAGATAAAAGAATCTCTGCCGTTCCTGTAAATATTTAATCAATGAATCTTTTCTTCATTATCCGACTTCTAGTTATTCTAAGACGCTGATCTCTTGAACATTGGTAATATAGGTCTAAGGCCCTCTATTTTCACTACTTAGGAAGAAGAACTGATCCTTTTCCCCCATGATCTGTTTTTGGATCTCAGCCTATTTTATCTTGAAGTAATCACTTGTGCTATTTAGAAAGAGGAATAGCTCTTTTAGGGCTTCTGAAAATACCGGAGGTTTGAATTTGTACTAGTCCATCTAAATTATTTTGGCGAAAAGCTTGGAGAAGTAAGTTCTAAATAGGCCATCATCGAACTATTCTAAAATAGTTGAAATATTAAAGGAGTTAATTACCTTGAGTATAAGACTTCAACACCTTCAGCTGCAATAGGTATATCACGTTGTACAGAGCATAAGTAGAAAAATATTAATTAAGCATTATTGTATGCTTGCTGAACTGATTTCTTGGCGAAGCCGTTGTAAACTGACATTTCTTAATTTGATTTTGATATTTAAAAATATTATTAAAAGTAATAAAGTAGACTGCAAGCAATTAAAGTTAAACTCCCTATGTGTGAGGTTTTCATTTCTTCATCAATTAAAAGAGACTATGGGCATATAGAAATTGATGCAGCTTATTTAGGAGAAGGCTCCTAAAGCTGTAAAGACCATAGAACTTGATCATCTTACTGGCAAGGTGATAGCTTGCGATGCTTCAATGGCTATTTATCAATTCCTAATAGCAACTCAAACTATGAAGCAAGGGATAGGAATGGGCATAGGTGAACTGAGGGACTAGCATGGAAACTTAACTGGACACTTAGTTGGTATGTTTCATAGAACATCCAATTCCTAGAGAGTGGAGTGAAGCCAATTTGGGTATTTGATGGCAAACCTCCGGATTTGAAAAATAAGGTCTTAGACCAAAGGAAGGAAACGAAAGAAAAAGCTGTCTAAGAAAAGTAAAACAGGATTGAGGAGGGAGACTTAGAAGGTGCAAAAAGAATGGCGGGTAGATCTGTTAAAGTAACTTGGGATATGATGCGTGATGCGAAAAAGTTACTTGGCTTAATGGGTTGCCCAGTTTTGAATGCTCCTGGAGAAGCCGAGGCCTAATGCTCTGAATTAGTCAAACTAGGTATTGCTTTTGCTACTGCCTCTGAAGATATGGACTCCCTTACTTTTGGTTCTAAGATTTTGCTGCGAGGCTTTAACAGTAAGAAGGAGCCGATCATTTAGATAGATTTGAATGAGGTACTCGAAGGATTTATGATGAACTAAGATTAATTCATTGATCTCTGTATCCTTGTGTGGTTGCGATTATACTTGCAATATAACAGGTATTGGCCCTATAAAGGCCTATCAATATTTAAGTGAACACGGAGGTAAAATCGAAAATGTAATAAAGAAGGTAGAGTATGAGAATAGTAAACCCTGGAAAAAGAAGAAGTACCATGTCCCAGAAAACTTTCTATTCAAGGAGGCATGAGAACTATTCAAGAGTCCGAAAGTCTATAACGACATGGAGAAATTAGGAGCAAAAATTAAGTGGCAGAAGCCAGATGAAGATGGCCTAAAGGAGTTTTTGATTTAATAGAAGGGATTTAGTGAGATTAAAGTAGACTCAGGTCTTAAGAAACTTAAAGCCTGTTAGGGAAAGACTAACCAAGGTCGATTGGATTGCTTCTTTGGGAACACTTTTAAAAAGACTTCAAATAATAAAGTAGTAGACCCAAAGAAGAAAGGATCTACTCTTTCTAAGGAGGATAATGAGACTGACGAATTTTTAGGGTGGTACAATGACCCATTCAGCAGGCCAGGCAAATAAAAGCCAAATCCACTCTCCTCTCCTTAAAAACTGCAAGAGATAAATAAAAAGGCTGAAGAAATAAAAAGAAAACTCAAAGAAAGGAAATAAATTATTCCTCTAGGAGTAGATATTATAGAGTTATCTTGATTTTGAAAGTTAATAGTGTTGTCTTGGTAATTAATTTGGTAAGTTTAAATTTTAAATTCAAATTAAGAAATGAAACCAGTTAATAAAAGCAGAGATAGAGTGCCTCTTCCCAAGCAGCAAACTTCATCTTCACAGCATAGACTAAAAACAAATCACACCGCTTCCTAGCATGTGATAACTACTAAGATGATAGGCAAGATAAATAGCAGAAGAGACAATCTTATATTTAAAGTATATCTTTTGCTCATATTTTGAATATCTTCACTACTCTCATAACTCTCTTTCGACATCTGACTTTAGAGAAAGCAGCAATCTGAACTACACATCTAATACTTCTGGTCTATCAAATGTGTTGAAGGAAACTAGAGAGCAGTCCAAAGCAGAGAGTATTGGATCACCTTCGAGAGATCTGGTATAGATCGATGAATCTACTCTAAAATCTTTGCAATCTAAAATTAACCTCATGGAAGATCAAATCTTTTTTAAAATATAGACGATTATGGTATTAGATAAAATGTCATCCTTCTTATGTTGATGATAGCAATCTATTTTAATCTCTAAAATAGAGTACTCCTAAGATACGATGCGGCCTGTGCTTCGCTAAATTTAGAGCAGTTCAGGGTAATAGTAGCTTCTTTCGCAATTACTAAAGCAGCAGTAATTGATTCTAAACCCCAACGACTTAGAAGTGCAAAAGAAGTAAGCAGAGTAGCAGCATGAGTTCATCCAAGCATCTAGATAAAATCTATAAGATAACTATCACAAGCAAGATGAATAAGTTAGGAAGGCTCTCGATGGCCTCAAAATACAAAAGATGGAGGTTGACTTCAACTTGGAGCAGCAATAGAAATATCTCTTGTCAATGCTCAGAGACACTGAGAGTAGAGTCGTAAATGAGAAGTCATAAATATTTCAAGACCTGAATAACAAAGCAAAAGATTATCAGGAGGAGATGCAGTCACATATAAGCAGAGTCAAGTAAGAGGCATTTTAGAATATAGAGAGACAAGACTAGAGACTGCAGAATATTTATGATCGCCTTGATTCAATTTAGAAAAATTACAATCAAAGAGTCTAAAATGTAGAGCAGAGAGTGCAGATTTTGACATTAAAGGCTCAGAAATCAAAATGAAGGCTATAATCAAAATAAGTTTGATCTAAGTCAAATATAGAATCTTATCTAATAGAGAGTGCAAGAATCATCATAACAAATTTACAACTAACTTCAGGCTGATTACGAGGACAAGATAAATTTCTCTATAAAAGAGTAAGAAAAAGAAACAGAGAGTCTAAAGGAAAAGTTAAAGTAATTGCAAACTGTTATCTCTAACAATCAAACTACTAGCTCAATCATTTCCAGTTAGAATAACAACTAAATGGAGAGATCTTCAGACATGAGTTATAAAAGGACTAAAAATTAAATCAAAAGCGTTGCTAATCTCAGTCCAGATACAATTAAGAATTAGGAAAATCAATAACCTAATAGCAATATGTTAACATAAATAAAGCCTCCATAACTGTAGATTTAAAAAGAGACTCCAACACAGAGCCAATCATCCAAGGCACTTGCCCAAAGGAATTAAAGTGTATCTATGAATCAAAATAATGTAAACCCTTTATATAATTTGAATGTCCTTAATTTTATTTCTATTTTTTACGAGAAGAAATAAAGAAATCTTTCGAGAGCTTAGAGGCCTACTCACTCAAGACTTCAGAGGACATAAATGAAGAAATCGAGAACTTAGTTGGATGTGTGACTCTAATTCTTAGGCTTTAGAAAAGTCCCTATAAGATCTTTGCGATCTCAAAGAAGGAAGATCAAGCCAAGAAATTGAAGAGTATGCCAATAGAATAATTTCATAGTTCTAGTAATTTTCAGAGTATATCAAGGTCGAACTTTCTAAAATCCGAAAGCTCATTCTTCATAGACAACAATCAGCTGATGGAGAATTAAGGAAATAGGATGGATTTATAGAATAATTATAGAAGATGGTATTGAGTGAGACAACCACTTCTGCGATAAGTTAAGGCAGTAAAGTTGAGTAAATAAAGGAGCATTAAGAGGCCTTGAAAAAGCACATATAGAATACTCAGGGTTACTTGACCAGAGAAGCTAGTCAAATTGATATGAAACTGATGCAACTTTAAGACTTGATTGTGAAGTAAGATGGAAATAAGTAAGTTAAACTTCATTATAGGGAGATTGAGCCTTTTTTGTCTTTAATTGACGAAGGTGATTAAAGACTGAGTGATAGTACAAGCCAAAAGAATGGAAAGCAAAGTAACATAGTGAAGCAAAACATAAGTGCTATTCCAGAGGAAGGAGCGGAATATTTACATACTGAGGATTAACTTGATGAGGATTCTATTGGAAATTGATTATATTTGCAAATTTGGATTTGAATACTGTAAATTGCTTATGAAGAGGATAGAACAATTTTAAATAAGAAAATTACGTATTGAAATGGAGAGAAATCAAGATCCTAACCTTTCACCTTATAAAGACATGTACTTTTATATTTTAATCATGATTTAGAAGTTCGATGATGAAAAACCAATGATGGCAACATGCTTCAGAAATCCAAGTTTCATTATTCCACAAATACTTTGACCTTAAGAAAATGCTTTTGCTTACTATAATACCTCCAACAATTTTGGGTTTGATTTATTCGTTTTGTGGAGGTCTTGCCTTATTCATGTTTCTTATGGGAATGAGTAGTGTAATTGCTGTGGAAGTGTGGATTTTCCACGTGTATTTCAACTTTGACACAGAAATTTGTGATGCACCTGTGACTGCAAAAGTAGATAAAGTAAGATTGTAGCCTCTTTTTTAAACCTGAATAAAGGAAGAACAACGCATAACAGAAATGAATAGAGTTAGCATGTTTGAAGGATAAGGACTTTTTAATGTACAAAATTTTATTTAAGAACCTTAAAAGGAACTCAGACAAACTATATTGAGAATTAAGAATTGAGGGTGCATCAGTAACCTAAAATTTAAATATTTAATTAAATCAAATAAAAACCTACTTTTGGAAGTCAAAGTTAATCTCAACAAATTAAGCATTCCTAAATTTTGAGAATTCGAGATAACTTTCATCATCCTCGTGAGTGGGATTATATCCAATTACTTCACTCTCTTTTAAAGTGCACTCTCTAGGGAGATAAGAGAATACTCCGACTTCAAGAATATCAGTTTTATCTGATTCCTCGCTCATCTGGAATTCACCATTCTTAGAGTTGAATGTATACTTGCTCACAATTGATTTCTCTTAAACAGTTTTCCCCTCTTTAACAGACACTCCAAATGAAAGCATTGAGCCTGATTAAACTGTGACGTTTTTAGAAAGCTGAACTTTGTCGCAAATAATTGCATTTTCAACTATAGATCCGTCCTCAATCCTTACGTCATTCCAAATTAAATTTAAATGAAAGAGTTCTTGATGACTACATTATTCCCAATATGGCAGTTTTTGCCTATAGTTGATCTTTCCACTCTTGAATGATTTCCAATCTTTGAGCTCTTCCCTATTTAGCAATTGTTGGTAACAACAGATCCAAGTCCGATTGAGACATCTGATTCATAATATTTGTTGAAGCTCTGAAATGAGTAGTTTTGATTTGGGAAGAGCAGCTTAGAATCAACAACCATGGGATGAAGATATCTAGAGAGTATATCCTAAGTGACCTCCGAATAGGTTCTTGGGTCCAATATCCTAGCGAAGTAGCCATTAATCTCATAGGCCATGATTCTATCTTCTATGATTTCACTTGACTGTATCTAGTTGATAAAATCATCACTCAAGTTCTCATAATCAAAGTTATCGGTGAAGTAATTTAGGACATCTCTGCTACAGATGCAAATATCTGCGTCAACCAAGTCGTATCTAACCTAGTATCTCCTTGCTTACTGTTTTAGTGGTATATAGAGCTCATTGATTTTCAACTTTTTGGACAACTAGAAAGACTCATACTTAAGAATTTCCTTGGTACCATCATCAAGAATTAATGCAACCTCTTGCTAGTTATTTCTGATAGGATTTGAGAAAGGGATCTTCACAAAAAGTTTGGTTAGAATCAACTTTCTATCTTTGTCTAATGCTTGAGCTCTGAAGTGTTCCTTGATAGCCCCATGAATATTGACATTAGTGATTATATCTCCTCTGCAGAGAATGAATTCACTCTTAATAGTCTGGATCTAATTGATCTCTCTGAGGGCATCTCCAAAGTTTGAGCTGCTCTCTAGAGTAATTACATTAATCTTGACACCTTTGTAGCTTTGAGCCTTAAGGAATTTGTCAATCTAGCTTCTATGAAGGCAGACTGCAATGAAGATCTCAGTGACTTTGTTCATTAGGAGGAACTCTATCACATAGTGCAAAATCTAAACATTGGCGAGAGGGAACATGCACTTTAACTTTTCATGAGATAGAGGCTTGAACTTGTTCTGGAAACTTTCTGCGATATAGCTGAGATATTTTTATTTTGCAATGTATCATGAATTTTAGGATCAGAATGATTTATTAATGCCAAACAAATTAATGATGATAAAAATTAGACTGCACAAAATTAATCGACAGAGTAAACTGTCGTAATTTTTAAATAAACTATCACTTATAAGCATAAAATAATAACAGCTTGGAGTCCATTCTTGATAAACTCTTCGTAATTCTAAAGTATCAGTATTACAAATGCTTGCTTCAGAGAAAAGATATTAATCTTACAGCTGACATATTTACTATTAAAGTTTTAAAGAAATTATTATATAATTAACTATATGCAATCTCAAATTAGGTTCAAATTAAAAATGAAATTGGGAACGAAAGATTGCTAAATATAAAACCCCTTTAAATTATTAAATCAACCAATCAGTTAATCTTCATTTTCTATTTGTCTTGGATCAATTTTAAGTTTGCTTTCACAAACTTCTACTCCTCTCCGTTATTAGAAAGAATCTGTTGGTTGTTTAATGATGATTAAATAAGAGCGTCAGTAAGATCTGTTCCTACGCTCTTTTCAACTTATTTTACGATTCTGGGCCACATTATATTCGTGAATTTTGTTATTGGAATCGAAAGGGGTCTCTTATTTGGTAAGCAGTATTTGTCAAATCTCTTTCCCATTAGATCCTCAATTAACTCCCTCAATAGTAAATAAAATTTAGGGATATATTTTATCGAGAACTTGTTGTCTTTTCCAATTACTGGATCTAAATTGATCTTTATCACTGGCTTCCCTACAAACCCATACCAACAGCCCTTACTCTTATCGTTAGAATAGAAAACTCTTATCTTTCTTTAAAAAGATTTAAATTGCACATTATTTATAATTTAACTTTCCATTGATACTTTTGAGTAAAATGTTCACTGCTATGGGAATTTTATAGTAGTTTTACAATCCCCAGTTGAAGTTAATCTCAGTTTTAATTAGTACTTCCACAGTTCCTCTCAATGAAAGATCAATATCGTGAAGGAATTCATCCGGCTGGGAGTCAAGTCTCTAGATTTTTTAGAATTAAGGAGCGCTGCCATGGAGAGTAACTTTATGAACTTCAATCTCTGAAAGAATTTTAGGTCTGCCCTTATTTGCTACTAGATATATTTCCTTCAAGATGAAGTTTTGAAACACCTGAGAAGATTTCCATTCTTGGTAAAATACAGAGAGCGCCTTATTAAACCAGTTTGCGGTCTCTGAGCCAGATTAAGATTTCAATAAGTTTTCAGAGGATTGATTTAACTCCTGTTGTTGCTGTGAAGGAATGTTCAATTAGTTTGAACCATAATTGTTGAAGATGTTTATTTACTTCCCAAGGTTAAAACTGTAATTAGACATCGATTTCTAAACTTTAACTTTTTATATATCAAATCTCAATATATGAAAATGTCTTTATTAAAGAGGGTTTATCTCTACTCTTAATTCTGAACTGAATTATCTTAGGAGATTAAATCATCCCTTGCAAACATCTCATTAACCAAACCCTCTTTTGCTGGTCTGTATGCACTTCTCGATCTTGCCCTATTGATGTCTTGCTCCTTGTTTATTGTAATATCGTTTGAGTAATCTATATCTTGACCTTGGAGCAAATTTTAAGGGAAGTAATGATCATCAAAATGCAATGTAAAATATTTAAGATCATCTTTGCTAAGTGACTTTTTGGCTGGGCTGATAGATATTGACTTCTTGGAATGCTCAGATTATAAAATAAGATGAATAATCCTAAGGGTTAAAATACATGCATTCCCTTTTATGGAATACAGGATCTTGATTTTTCTCTTCATTAGCAATCATAAGGTTTTACTCCATCTGCTGTTTTTCATCTTCGGTACTCTAATCCATATCAATCATGATGTTCTTTTCGACTGCGGTCATTAGATTCTTAAAGAAGTTTTAGGAGTTGCGACTCCTTTCTTGATGAGCAATCAATATGTCTGATTTGAGTTCCAATATCTTATCCTTGATAGAGTATTTGATTGGCTCGTATTGCTTTAGAGATTTACTTAAAATATAAGTTATAATTATTTTCACCAATGGTTTAATTTATATATATTTTGTGATAATCAATTTAAAGATTGAGTAATATCCCTGAACAACAATTTAAGCTGATTTGTGATTTCTTCATGCCTCTGTATCTTTTGTGGGAGCATGCTTTATAATTGCTCTATCTCTTATTTTGACAACTAATCTGTCTGAGCTGCATTTAGAACACTTTAAATTATAATTAGTATGCTACACTTGGCTGATTGAGATACTTAGATTTAATATTTTGGTACTGCTTAACATACTATTATTGCGGAGAATCATGAATAACTTAATTAAATATTTAAAAGTGCGAATATAATAGTAGGTAGAGGTAGTCCTCTATGAGGCTTGAGATGACTTGTCTTGAGCAGAGAGGTGTGAGATGTGCTTAATATTTGAATTAAGAGACTTAGATTCGTTGATCAGCACTTTGGCTTTACTCAGTTTTTAATTGATGAGAAGTGAAGTTGCATTCTTCTTTTCAATTGCTTGACTCAAGAAAAGCTCCAAAATTTAAGAGTAGTCTTTTAGCTTGGCTTGCAAAGATTCGTACTGGTGGATATAAGATTTGAAATTTTCTTATTAAATAAATTTATTATTTGATAACACTTTAGTTTAACAAAGCTATAATTTATAAAGCATTTTTTAGCCATATTTTATTAATAATTTTAAGCATCCTTGCTTCATAATTAAAATTTTTTAAATTTTTAACAATTTTTAGGGTCTTAGAATATTTTATTTCTTTAATTTGAAATTACTAATCAGATCATACCACAATTTTGAAAGCAATAAATTATTTTTGACTTAATTTGCAATTGATATTTACTTTCTGATTTCCATAAAATTTGAAAAAATTAAATTTAAACTCTAAATTTAATAAAAGCAGGTCATTGTTATCTTTCTTGATTTTGAGTTGCTTTATCTTCTTTAGAGTTTACTGTTAGTTTTGAATGAGCTCTAATTAATTTTAGTTGTCATCACTCATAACATGAGTGGCATTTTCAAATTGAGACTCCATTATATTTTGGAAATTAGAGCAGTAAGTTTTTATACCGCTCACCATTTACTTCTGGTATTAGTTTAAGTCCTTTGCTCCTTGAATTAGAGTTTAAAGCTACCTCAAACTCACCAATTTTTAATTCTTAAAGAAAATTGTAAATTTATTTAAAAATAGCCTTTTATCATAATCAAATGAAATAATTAAAGTCTCTTAATTAAATAAAAAACTTTAACAGTAACTCAAATTATTCTTGTTCTAGAAGGTGTTGAAGTTATTTTCGTAATTTAGAATGTCGTGGAGAGAGGAAGTATTTAGATTTTATTAAGAGGATTTAGGAGACATTACATTTTCAAAGTTTGAAATATTCTTAGAGATATCGCCACTCACTTTCAACTCTTCAAAATCATTTTCTCTGAAAATTACCACATTATAGAATAAGGAAAATACTTTATGGATTTATTTAGAAATTTTTTTGTGATATAAAGGAATTATTTGCAATTTGGATAATTCTTCTATAAACTCTCCTCCACCTATATTCTTAAAAATTAGACACGCCACATCAAATGAATATTTAGTAAATGGTTAGAAAAGGTAAATCAATTTTCAAAAATTATTATAATTAACCAATTTAATAGTTGTAATTAATCTTAAATTTTAAAAATGGTATATTACTGAGCTACGCTTCTAACTTCTTATGCTTCATAGGAGACATGTTATATTCGAGTGGTATGCTGTTCACATTAGCAACTGAGCTATCAAAATCATTTATTTCTAAGTTTTCCTCCTGCAAGAAATCGTCGTCAGTATCTGAACCCTTAAATAATCCCTCATTACCATCGTCTCCTTTAGCAGACAAAAATGAATAATCTTTAGTCAGATCTAAAAGGAAAAAGATAAATTAATCCTTAGGGCCTATCGTCCCCATACTCATTCTCCCAGTACCGTTAAAGTTCTAGCTGATTCTTAAGTTAGAAAAAGAGCTCTCCTCCAGCTGAAGCTAATTCATGAACTTCAAAACTTCATCCTCCTTAAACTTGAGTGATCTCTTCCTGTTTCTATCAAATATAATGTCTTCCTCCTCAGCATTAGATTCATGTCCTGATGAAGAGGGGTCAAAGCTATTATTCTCTTCTTTATCGTTTAAATGCTTCTACTGATTCTCAACTTATACCATCAGGGCTTTCAAATTCAAGTTAAAATAAGTTTGACTACTTTTGGCACTCGTCGAAGTAGTTTTAAGCTTAAAGTTCAAATTCGTGGAAAGTATCGACAACACTCATTATAGTACTCTTGAAAATCTCTCCCTTGTTTCGATCTAGAGCCCAAAGCTCTTGTATCATTTCATTAGTCTGAGTTTGAAATTTCTCTCTTGTCTCACACAAGCAGTCCAAAGCATCGCTAACTTTACTTGCTGTGTCTTGCATCTTCTTATAAGAAAGTTTAAACCTCATCTCTTGTTCAAGTAGCTTCTAGTAGTTATTGATGGTTTAACTTGCCTTAGTGTATGTTTAGATGCTGTCATCTACTATTTTAGAGTCCTTGGCGTACTCATTGCGTATTTTGATTAGCTTCTTTTCTGAAATATCTAGCTCTTCACATAGCAATAGATGCTTTATAATCATAATATGAAAGTATTACTTCTGTTAGTACTACTTCACTTTCTAAAGCACTGTTTCATTCAAGGCATGGATGTTAGCAAGCACTCCACGTTTCAAAAAGAGTGCGTTCTCTACATGGCATACTCCTATCTCATTGAAAACTTTCCTAATAAGTCTTGCTTTGCAAAAAGAGAAATATCCCTTGCTTTAGGTCTTTTAAGAACTCAAATTCAAGTGCTAGTGATCGTCAAACATGGGATCTTTGAAGAAAACTAGTTCATTGAACTGGCCAATCAATTGAATTGAGGGATGACCAAGCCTTGATAAGTTTCGCCCATTCAGTTGCTCGTTTTTCATGAGAGCTGAGTAGAATTACTCAATAAGGCCAAGGAAGCTTTATATTTTCTGGGACTTAGCTTTTATCACAATTTTAAAACTATCTTTTTCAATTCTGCAATTGCATATCTAGTTTATAATACAAAAATAAAATAGCGATTGCTTTTTACCTATAGCCTAGGTTTTAACTGAATTAGCAACTATATCCAGCCTCATAAAGTCAAGCACAATTAACATTAAATGTGTGTAGGTATCTTCTATTATCTGGGTATCCATAAAATTAAGATAATATTTACTTAAATGACTTGGGCTTTAAGAAAATATTTATTATGTGTTGTCTATTTT
Organism: Tetmemena sp. SeJ-2015; assembly: GCA_027382625.1. Lineage (NCBI taxonomy): Eukaryota > Ciliophora > Spirotrichea > Sporadotrichida > Oxytrichidae > Tetmemena > Tetmemena sp. SeJ-2015. The sequence goes on from JAJKFJ010021154.1 coordinate 119,693, forward strand.
TAAATAGTTCTTTGCAAGTCTGTCTCCAGTGCCTCCAATTCTTTCAGTAATACTCTAAGATCCAAACTTTTGAATGAGTTCATGAGGCTTGATGTTTTAAAAGTGCTCTGGTGAGAGATTAGTCAGAGGATTGCTCTATATGTCCTAAAATATGCGTGTAGATTCTTAGTTGACATTTATTAACTCTTAAGTGCATCCCTATGATTGATTTGAGTCCACAGATACCTTCTACCCGAAGATAGTACCTCCTAATGAATTTGCGGAAATCTTTTTTCCTGGAGATTGATTCATGCCCCCAATTTGTTGAGAATAATTCGCTTTTAAACTAAATATTTTATGGTCGTATATAGGGAGATGATGAAAGTGATTTCGATGAAGAGGGAGATGAAGATGAGCACAAGTCTAGTGAGGCTTTTAACTTAGAAGTTAAAAAGACTATCGAGAGAACTACCTAAGATCAGATCAATAACGCTATCACAGAGGTGAAGTCTCTAAGAATGTCCTACAATAAGGACTAATCAGATTGCATCGACTCTATAGTTCCACCTCTGTTAGATAAGGTCACTGAGGAAAATTTGCAAAAGAGATCAAAGCAATTGCAAGAGCTGTTTAACGACTGGAAGGAGCTACTCATTGAATTCATGCGAGGAGGTGACTCTGACGAAAAGACTTTCAACTAGTTCAGCTTATTAAGAGCTATTGAGATCTACTGCGGCACTCATGAGCTGTTCAATAATACTTTCCACTTGATTTGCTAGATAATCTATTAACTGAAGCTGGTTGAATCTTCTATCTTCCTCAAGTGGAATCTATTTCATTAAATGAATGCTCATATCTTTAAATCAGTAGGCAAAGAAGAGTGTGGCAAACAAAGACGATGAGGATTAGTAAGATGCTATATTTGAGCACTTTGACTGCGCCAAAAGAGAAAGATTCATCAAGGATGTAAGTTAGATGATGATGCTTAATTAAATGACTTTTAGATGGCCAAATTCATAGACTTTTTGGAGAAGCAGCAAGATTAAGATGAAGAGGAGGAAGAGGGAGAAGAGGAATATGATGAAGAAGAGGAGGAGGAAGCATAGGAAAATGAAGGAGAAGAGGAGGAAGAGGAGGATGACCAATGATTATCACTTAAATGAAGACAACTTAGAAACTTCTAAAATTTAGTCATTGAATTAATTCACAATCTTTATTTTTTAATAAGAGTAAAAAAAATATATTTTGAGTTTTAAGGAGAACATATAAGTAAAATACATTTTTGGTGGCATGGAAGTAGAAACTCAACAATCTTTTGATGCAGTGGTGAATACAAGTGACATGTATATTCACCCTTCGAGATAGGCTGCTCTCTCTGGCTATAAAGAATCTTCCTCTCGGACTGAGTAGAGAAGGGACAGCAGAGAGAAAAGATACTGAGATAAAAATGATGATCGTGATTACAGGAGCGACAGGTATAGAGATAGCAAGTATAGGTATATTGCTCAAATATTTAAGATATTTAAAATAATTGAAAATATAATTTTAAAAGAATAGTGATAGAGACAGAGGGGGTGCTGACGATAGAAGGAAATCGAGCAGATACTCTCCAAATGAGGAAAAGGATAAGAAAAGAAAGTCATCCAAGTCAAAGTCCTCAGAGAAAACGAAGTAGAGAACTTCAAAATCTAAATCACCTCAAAAAGAGAAGAAGCCCAGATCTCGTACACGAAGTAAATCCGCTTCTCCCAGGCATAGAAACTACTCGGAGTACTATCAAGATAAATATAGATAAGAGCGTGAGAGAAGACCCAAAAGGGAGTCTAAGTGGACTGATAAGCCTTTGAATTATTGTGGAAGCTTCACTCTAAATTAATCATCAACGAATTGTGAGATAGGGCAGTAGCTTACTCCTGATCTTCAGGAATTGGCAAATAAGTTATATGCTGCAAATCCTGCTCTGACTTTAAATACAACGCCCTATTATTATCACTGGTCACCGGGATTGCACCCAAATATCACTAAGCTGTTAAATGATCCGATGAAATTCAAAAAGAAAGTTTACATCCCTTAGTCTCAACACATCAATTTCGTCGGACTCTTAATAGGACCTAAGGGAACTTATCAGAAGAAGCTTGAAGATGAGACGGGCTGCAAACTCTTGATTAGAGGAAAGTAAGTATATTTAGTAGAAGTAAGTATTTATTTAGTCGAAACTAGATAAGAGATTATGTGCAGGGATAACCGATAGTAAACCAAAACAATGTTCGAGACGATCCTGAGGACTCTCATGTCATTGTATTATAAATGATAGTTTAATCTGTATGCAGGTGGTCGGAGATACCGAGAAGTAAGTAAATGATGCTGAAACTACAATCATGAATATCCTATTTGCAAATGATGAAGAGAGAAATAAGATCAGAGCAGAGTAGTTGAAAGTAGCAGAGGAATTGAATAGTCAAATATTTCCATTTTAGAACGATGACTCTATGATGACACCATATGGACCACCAAGCCCCTCTGCTTTTGTCCTTCCAATTCCAAATGATTGTGTTGGCTTGATTATTGGTAAGGGAGGAGAGACAATAAGAAATTTGCAGCTCTAAAGCGGAGCAAAAATACAAGTAGCTAAAAAGGAGTTAGCAGGAAGTCAGCAGAGAAATGTATTCATAGAGGGCCCTTAAGAAAGATACGATTTAGCCAAGAAATTGATTGAAGAGATAGTCAGTGAGGCCAGAAAGCTAAACAAAACTTCAAGCTCTGGTTATTTCGGAAGTAATCTAAATGGGATTAGTGGAGAGGTGAATCCATTTCCAGGACCTCATATTCCATTTGCAATTCCAAATCAATTGACTGGACTGATAATCGGTAAAAATGGCGACACGATAAAGTAGTTGCATAATAAATGCGGTGCTTACATTTTTATTCCCAAGGTTCATGATGCAACAAGTAATGAAAGAATACTAGAGTTGTCTGGCAGTGAGGAGTAAATAGAAAGGGCCAAATTAGAAATTGGCAAACTACTAGGAAACGCAGTATTCGTGAAGCAGCAAGACTATTCAGGAAGTAGTAGTTATAATAACTCTGAGGGGAGGAGTGGAGAATACAAATCCTCAAGGTATAACTATCCTCCCTACACCAAGAGTGGAAACGAATATCATAACTCTGGTGACTAAGGTAATAGAGCTTAGAGTCATATGCCAAGCTCAAATCAGTATTAGGGAGATGAGCCAGGAATAGAAGCATAAGATATGATTATGCAATACATGTAAAGTTTATATGAAAATAAAGATGAAATTCTTAAGAGAAATTGATCATAATCCAATATTCATCAATCTTATTTTTAAAAATTAAGCGAGATAAAAATAAATCTCAAAAAATTAACTGCTCAATTTTTATTTGGTATAATCTTTTGATTTATAAGATCTATTTTAAGCCTATCCAAAAGTTCGAAGCATTTTTTTCTATAAATTTTTATCTCCCTTGCTAGATATTCTCTAGTTTGGACATCCCTCACGTCATTCCATTGGCAAAAAATAAGCTTGCTATCTACTGCTATTTCAATAGCAGCTTAGTTATTCCCATGGACGAATCCGATATTCTTTATATCTGTGTATTCTGTGACGAGAGGTCTACAATCCTCTTGAGTTATTTCGGTCTTTTACTTGGTAGAGTGATCTGCTCTAAGGAATTTGTATCCATTCGAGATCACACCCTATCTTAGGAAAGCATCAGTTTACTCAAGATTAGGCACTTGAGCCTTCAAAGGTATTGAATTCTGGATTATTTGTACTTGAAATTCAGGATTTTGCATTCTTTCCTATAATCATATCTAATTGAAAAATGTTTACTTATTGAATGAATGAGATAACTTGCTCTGAGGGATCCTTCTGATATCTTCTGATCATAAATGATGGAATCTTATTTTGGTATCTCTGCTTTGAAACTGAGACATCCTCAGGGTGATTGATCAAGTGCTGTTGGCCCTCCTCTGAGAACATGGTAATCTAGTTTTCTACCATTGCTCTCCAAAAAATCTTTACTTAGTCATCCAAGAGCTTCAACACTGTCGATTTATCAGTTTCATGCATCATACGCACATTCCCTCCAAGAAGGGGGTATGTTTACTGGAGGGCTTCATCAACTTCAGGCATTCCAAGCTAAACAATATTTTAAAATTGAAAGGCCTAATTCCTTATTAAGAATGCTTAAGTCAGATATTCTCGTTAAAAGACTTACATATATTCCCGCAGTTGAAACATCAAAAGAGTACGTTACTGGAGAAGCTACTTTTGTTTCCTAGTAAGTTTTCAGGTCAAATATTTTCTCATCTCTCAGTTGGAAGTTATAGACCCCAAACTCAGGCAAGTAGTTCCACGATAGGTTGCTAACAGTAAATCTATTTGCATCATTCTTGATCTTGAATAGGTTTGTTTGCTGATCATAAGTGAAGTAGAATTGCACAGTGAGTAAGTAGAGACTATTATCATTTAAATTCAACCAATCGAACTTAAGTCTCTATGAGAGTTCAGCTAGATTTTATCTCGTGTTGGGATCTTAGGGGCCTTTCGGGACGGTTATAAAACTCTAGCTTTAATTCACACTATTATTTTAAGTAGAAAGACTAATAAACTTTAAGGATTTCATTTGCGTTAGTCCGATCGTTAGGATTTTTTATTTGGCCATCATAATTGATAGAATTTTCATGGAAGGCATCATCTGGAGCATTCAATCCCATTATACTATTCTGAAGATTAGTTTGTGCTCTGGATAAATTATTTTCAAGATATTTTTCTCCTTCTTAAGGAACTCTTTGAGGTTCCACAACTTGCTGTTTCTTTGAACATCCACAACCCATTTTTAGCTTAATAAAACTTAATTTGATAACAAATACAGTCAAATCTGAATTTAAAAATATTGAAAATATCTCTTGAAGATATTCTTTGATATTCATATATTATAATAAAATCTCTTAGTGTAAAAAAACCTTAAATGATAGAATTAATAACCTTATCCAAGTATCTTTAATTAAGAATATTAAATTAAAATCTTAAAATTCTAATCAAAACTTACTACATAATTAATTAAGAAAGTACTTTCATTGAAGGAATCAAGTGAGAATATCGTTATCTTCTTCTTCTGTGCTAGAATTCTCCTAAACCTCTTTTTAATTAGGTGTTGATATTTTATTTATAACTGACTACTCAAGTTATTTTTAATCGTTCTCAGCTCTCGCACTTTATTTTTCTTGTTGTGCACCTTCTTCATCATAGTCACAAAAGTCAATCATTTAGTCTTGCTGTCTAATTAAATTTTCATCTAATTATTACTCCTTCCCCTATGCATTCTAAACTCTTCCTCTTTGTTGTATCATTTCCTTCTAATTCTAATTATCATTAAACCCTTTCTATAGGATCTAAAGTTGCTCCTTAAGTCTCAAGTTCATCAAATTTTGTTGATTGAATTCTTCTAAAATTTAAGGGTGCAATATATTATCCTCTTTTTCTGGACTGTCAATAGTGATGGCATGTTGCATTCTGCTTTGATTTCTTTAAGAAAAGTTTTCAAACTCTTCTTGCTAGCTTTCTCCACTCTCATCCAAATTCCTCTTTTGTTGTGTAAACATGTTTTCTAAGTGAAATTAATGCTGCTACTCCTGCTCGTGTTCTATTCTTCTTTCTTGAGAGATATTTTCCATAGGCATCCTTTGATAAAACTGGTTGCTAGAGTCCTACTCCCGATCCAATGCTTCTTCACTTTGATAGTCAGAAGTTTACTTGTTCCCAGGAAACAAACCTAACTTTTTGTCTGATGCTATTTGAGACTGAATGAATTCTTTATCTAGCTATTCTTAAATTTAGGGATCTACTGGGAGGAGGGAGCTCAGAGGATTATTTACAAATAAGGCAGCATATTGAGGCCCCTAATTCACTCCCAAAAGATTTTGAAGGGTTGTAGAAGATTAGTTCATCTACAATTAAGAGTCTGCTTAGTGCTATCTATGCATCATCTCTTAAGTCTAATATTGATCGTAAGCTCTGGCTTCTGAAAACTGAAAATCTTTGTTAAGAAAGTTTTGGCCAGGTTATTAGAATACTTAATTATGCTGAAAGTTTAGATTAGCAAGTATTTAATCTTGCTAAGTCACCAACCCTTAAAAGTAATGATGAAAAAGATGGGGCGGCACTGGAGGATAACAATCTATGGGTGGATAAATTGGGTCATGCCTCTGCCTTAATTCTTTGTCACCATGTGCGAATGTGCAATTACTCCCAAAAGGACATTATCCCTCTATTATTAAAAATTACTATTACCTAATTCGACTTACCTCAGTAGAAGTAGTTACATTTCATAGTTTTGTAAGTAGAGTAGGGTATTCTTTCTTGTCTTTCATTCATTGCTTCCATAGGAATAGGATCGTCAATCTTTCTTAACTCATGTGCTCCATGAGCGAAGGAACATTTACTTCCAAAGTTGCAACTTCCAGTTTATTCAAAGAGCTTGCACAAGGATATCTTAAATTTGTTGTTCATTAGTATATATAACTTTGGTGCACGAAATTTAATTTATTTATACCCATTATTAAGGCCTTAATATTTATTTTTGACGTTAATTTCCAAAAATTAGCTCTATCATACCTGTCAACTGATTAATTTCTAATTGAAATTTAAAATTAATAGCCAAAATTTGTTCTACTCCTAACTCTAATTTATCAACTGGTAGAAAAGTGCATACGGTGTTCAAGCCATCCATTAACTTGGAAATGTGATTTGTGCAAGATAATGAAATTAAAATTATCATTTAAATTCGTCTGCAGATGATTGTAAAGAATTTCAAATTCCATTTCTGTAAAGAAACTTTTGCATTGCTAGCAAATCTCGAATATAGCTTTTTAAGCTTCATCTGCAAGTTCTTTAAAAATAATTTATGAGTTTGAGCATAAATATTTAGGAGGTCTATTGTTGATTTGATTTAATATGGGATGCTCTGAAATTGTTCTGAACTCTGTAAGATGCTCATATATTGAAAGGTTAAATCATAACACTCAGGTGAGGAAGGGTTACTATATTTTTAATGCTTACAATTTGGAAAAAATAGTTGTATCTAAGTTTTTTTTTAAAGAATAATTTTAATATTCATTCTGGAGCTTCTGATAGAGAGCCTATGCACCTATAAATTATAGATTAAAAAGTTACTCTGCGATCAATCAAATTAAAATTATGACAAGATGACAATATGTTGTATTGGGAAACAACAGTTTTCTGATCAAAATTGCAGTTTAATATATTTTTATTTCATTAGACAATAAATGATTAAATTGGGCAAAAATATATTTAATCATCTGCTACACAAAATATTCCTCAATTAAAAAAAATATTTTATGAAATAATTTTATAAAAATGCTGCAAATTTAATAAAAACAATCTATTAATTTTTATCCTTGAATACTAAAAGAATATCAAACGCATCTCACTTATTTTTTAAAGCTTAGAATTTGGCTTTCATCGCTGCAAGTCTCTCATTGAGATCTTGGTTGGTTGCTCCTTGACCAAAATCACCGGCTGATCCTGCTCCAATGCTTGAGTTCATTTGATTGAACTAGGGGTGTCCCATGCCGATTCTGTTGCCATCATTTGGATTCTAGTGGAAGCCTCCGCCCATAGTGCTGCTCATTTACTGCAGATTATTGCCTCCTTCTCTCTTGGTTATTAGTGACTTCTTGTTGATCTCATGCCACTTTTGCGACAAACTAGTGTTCATTGCGCTGAATGAGGTATTCAAATTGTGGGTCTGCTGCCCCTGCCCAATCAATGATCCAGTAGGCTGCATTCTGTTGTTAGTGGTCTCAGCTCCACTTCTCATGTTGTTTCTTTGCTTGATGCTGGCCAGCTTGCTTTGATACTCACTGATTCTATTTGAAGAACCTGGGTTGCTGTGTTATTGAGTGAGCTTCAGCTCTACTTGATCGTTCTAGCTTTCAGAGTCACTCGTCCTTTGAAGATTCTTTTGACTGTTAAAGTCATCCATACCTTTATCAGTATACAAAAACATTAGGCTTATATAGAAGCTTACTCATATTCTGTCTGTGTTTCTCCAAGTTAGTGATGATAAAGATAATCAATCATTCGATCTGTGGATTAGCATCCAAGAATCTTTATGGCGAATTTCTCAGGGTTTCTGAGCTCCTCAACAATCATCTTAATCTCTTAGTCTGTATTAGAGGATGCAGACATGGTATTGCTTGTACCTTGCGATTGAAGGGATCTCAAGATGATTTAAATCTTATCTACATAACATTAATGCTTTTTCCTGCTATCCATGACACTAGATAACTCTGTAGGCCTCCCAAATGCTTTCCCTCTTCAATTTGACGAGCTCGTTTGTAACAGTCTTCACGATTCTGATTCCCATTTCATCATTCTGAGTCTTGTTATCATGATTGATTACCACCAAATACTCATGAATGGCTAGCAGGATTTTCTCCATATCCAATTTATCAATCAACTTTTCCAAAATTTTGCTCAACTTACTTATTTAATTCAGTTACTCTTTCCTTGAAAGATTTGATGATGAGATTGGAAGTTTGGGTAATAAGCTATAGTCCTTGTATTTCCTGAGAAGGTTGAAAAGAACACAGAAGATGTAGGTGTGGTTGCAGTTTTCTAAAAGTCTTAGCATGGAAGAGTTTAGATTCTTCAGAATTAGTAATAAGAGCTTGTTATCACCTAGTTTGTCTAAGTTCTCAATTAGGAGTCTTTGAAAAATGGACTTAATTAACTTCTTTCATGATCTCCTTGCAAGAGCATGTTTTAAGAGAGAGTATTTACTTTCCATATTTTGCAAATCTGAGAGGAATATCCTCAATACTTTTGTCAAAAATGTCATTAAGGACATGGGTATATGCGCTGATCAAATCTCCAGCAGTTCTAAGAAGTACAGGTTTGTGTTTTTCTAAATCGCTGATGAGCTCATTTAGTGACACAAGTGAATCTACTCTTCTTGAGAGATCGGCATACTTCAGCTGATGAATATGCTTAGTGATATCATCTTGACTTGATTTTTTATTGCTTAGTTGTGAATCTACTGCTGCTGTTATGATGGGGTAGATAGTCTCATCTAAGGATTGGAAAATGCGTCTGAGTTTCTATCTAGCTAGCTTAAATTCATCTAAAGATTATTATCCGAAGGTCTTTAAGTCTAAGGAATAGCTTTAATTTCTATTTGACTATCAGGGTGTACTGGTAACTTTTTACTAAGAATATTAAAATCACCTTCATCGTTACTTCTATTTGAGGAGTTAAATTGATTCATAGATCTTGCTCTCCGTCCAAAAAATAAGTGGCTGATTGTTTTCCCATTTCATTGGTTTGCTATCATATATTTAAATCCAATGTTAGAAGTAGCTTTTAATCGAGAATGAAACTCAAGCAGATATTATCATCGATTATTTTGTAGATCTCTCCTAGGAATTTAAGAGCATTTTCTCTTATATTCTTGTCTGAGTGATCTGCCATCTTGGCAACTACCTTCAATTTAAAATATTGATATGAAAGGATAATTAACTTTTATGCAGCTCTTCAATTCTTTCTCATTGCAAAAATCAACACCGAATCTTAGAACGAATTCTGCGAGCTCATCCAAGCATTCAGCTTAGGCTCTTAGATTCTTTGAGTTCAAGCCATACTGCACAACAAGTTGATTCTTCAAATTAGAGATGAATGTTGTTTATACCTGTCTTCTCGCACAATAAAGGATATATCACTAGTGCCTCAAATTCCTATAATTGATATTCAATCTGCATGGTAACCTATATTTTATATTGTAAAGAAAAAAAGGCTTCCTAATTATCCTTACAAAAAGTATTTCTGATAATATAACATTGTAAATTCGTACATTGTTTTATAGCATTTGGTTAATTTTGATTGATAAAATTCATTGCATAAAACAATCAGAACTTTAAAATATCGATTCCATTTGAAGATAAGATCGAGAATTTCAGTAAGTGCCTCACTTTATAATTTATATCGCATAAATAAGAGGATCCTATCGCTTGAGATGTACTTTGCTTTAGTCTCTCTACTTGCTCTCCCTTGATATCTTCAAGTTAGAACTTTGTTTTTCTATCATACTCAGCTCTTCTCTCTTTGAAGCCAAAGTTCACATTAAAAGTCTCCTGAACTTACTCCTCTGGTTATTTGAATGAAGTGATAGTTTGAGATAGATGCCATTTAATGCAATTAAGATGATGGGATCCTACTTTCTGCTTTATTCTCTCAAGAATAGGCTTGATAATAATATATTGACTAGAAAGGAGCGAAACCTGTGTGAGGCATCACATAAGATATAACTTCCTCAGCCAAATTTCTAACCCTGAATATTATCTCATTTCAGAAGTCTTGATTGAGTCCTTATTCTTGATTAGCCATTTTAATCCCTCAGTTCTCAGTTCTGGATTTTCAGAAGTAAGCAGACAAAATTATGCAATCACTTCTGCACCTACATGCTCAGCCCACTTGTCCATACAAGACAGAGCGTCTCCTCTCACAAGGGTTTGCTTATCTGCAAGAGTTGCAAGCATGCCTGGTAGAACTTTCTTCTGGAATTATTTAGCTGTTGCTCCTAAGGCTTTATTAAGTTTTATAATGCTTTGTTTGGGTCTGTCATTCTTTACTTAATGCTATCCATCAGTTCATTGAATTGTCGTCATCATATGTTTGCATCCTTGAGTATTTGTTCTACTTATTTAAGTTAAAATGAGCATCATCTAAGAGAGCTGCCATACTAGCCGCTCCACCGGCAGCACCTTTCTTGCCTGGTGCAGCTTATTTTAACAAAAGTATTCTTCTCCTCTAAAATTCCTTTTCTGTTAGTATTCTCCTTTCTTGAAGGGAGTTACTTTGTTTAATTCATCCTCTATGAGTTTCATAGTGGATTCTTTAATGTCCTTCATTTTCTATTATTACATCTAAACAAGGCATAAGCTTGTGTTTTTATTACATATTAAAGCTATATTTCTTGCAATAAATAAATTAAGAGAGTATAACATGGAAAATTGGCTTAAAATCATTTAAAACATCAATAAAGATTCATATAATTTTAAATTGTTAAAATCAAATAACAGTTTTTAAATGTTCTAACCTAGGGATTGGTATTATTTGCAGCTAAAATGCCTATTAAAGAAATATGACATTGATTATAAGCATCAGCAATTTTATCAGTAACAAAAGGCATCATACAAGCAACAGCTCTCTTGTTAATTCTTTCACAGTTCTTTAATTTAATAGGAAAAGATTGATGCTCTCCTTAATTAAGTTGATATTGCTCTCTTTCCAATCCTTCATCTTCATCTTAATGAATTTCACCACAGCTTCAATAATTATCTATCTTAGCAATTAGAGAGGTTGCATTGGAATGATAGCCTGACTCAATTCTTAGAATGCTGGAGCTTTCTCATTCAAAGGAAAAACTTTTCTACGATTTCTGATGGAAAAGCTTCAACCACCTTGGCTTCTGCCTCTCTAAATTTTTCTTCTTCTTAAATCTAAGGTCCAGTAGGTCCCTTGGAAGTTGTGGAAGCAGCGGCAGCTGGCTTAGATGCAGCTGAAACTAAACATTTCACTTCAGGTGGTTTAAAAGAATCATCGTTCATTATCACATCACCCCCGTCGTCTTTCTTCTCTTCTTCAAAAATTAATTAAAAAAATCTTCATACATTTATAGTTATATTTAAAGCAGGAATCAACTCTTTGCAACTTAAAGATAAATCCTTAAACCTTTAGCAAGGTTTCCACAAACTTTCACTTAAAAAATAAGTTATAGTATTTGAATCAGCGATAAGTTTCTTGATGATTTTGACAAGCCCTGAAAAATCTCTAAATATTTTTGACTCCATAATTGCTGACCAATGTATTCAAAGCTATCAAAGCACTTTGATGAACCTATAGAGTGAATTGATAAAGGGAAATAAGTTTTACCTTTGCAACCTTAGAACTTAGTCCTTCTGAAATTACTTCAACAGACTCTTCAAAAGCCTTTAGTTAATGTTTTACTGAATAGCTCAATACTCTTCGTCTTGAAATATTCTTCATATCATCTTTTCTATCAGAACTCTGATTATGTCATTTTAGGCAGCAGCAACTTACAAACAATTACTATTGATATAAAATAATTTGAAATATGATTTTAAAATAAGAAGACGGAAATTATTTCCATTTAAATGATAGTCATACTGAATTGTTATTCAAGTATCTTCGGAAGATTAGTTGAATGAATTCATTCAAGATATTTTTATAAATTAAATCCTTTGTACAACTAATTCTTAAATTTTTTTTTAAAGCTATAAAGCTAAAATTCTTCGAACTTTTTAGCATTAAATATTTTATTTGATGTTCTTATCAATTTACATTTATAATGAAGACCTCAAGAGCATCAAAAATATAAATTGAGATTATATTATTATTATTATTCACTCATTCTATTTAAATATTATTATGCTCCATACCTTTAGTATCCTCTACAAAAAAATAAAAGTGATGATAAAGTTTTGGAAGGTCTTAGAGCACTCTTGAAGATACTCCTTCAGTTCAATCTGATATCATTATAAAAATAGAATCTTTACAGTTTGGGAATAGCACTCTCGAATTTCTCAATTGTGCAATAAATTTAAATCCATCTGTAGATGTGATTGTCCTGCAATAATCATTTTTGCTAAACTTCAGTAAGCATTTGATGATCCATTCTAATTATTTAAAGATAGAATTAGTTCACCTTCCTTGTTATTAACTAGAAATTTAAGAGATTGAGATATTTAGAGTCTTGTGAGTAACTGTTCTGCGAGATCAAAGATCTTCTCCTCACTAACTTCTTCTTTGAAGGAAGGTTTTAAGGACTATTGTTATGAAGTATTTTGCAAATTCGAATTTTAATAACTTAAGAACTAATCATCTTGAGCCTTTGAGAGCTAAGGATCTAGTCCAAAGTTGTCATTGGCCAACATTCTGAGATCTTCATCATCGTCATCATCATACAACATCTAGTTTTAGTTGTAATAATTCTTGTCTTATTATCTTATTATGAGCTAAAAAGTTATCTTAAAAGTTAAAACAAATTGGAATGGCTTTTTATCCAATTTTCGAGGCCATATTGCTATGACTATCAGAATAAGGTGTAACTTGTTTGTCTCCTAATTGGAAACCATTTTTCTGGGATCTTAGAATGTTGTTCTCTTAGGACCTTCATCGTTTTATCCTTAAGCGTATATAATCTTGCTAGATCCTACTTAGGTGGCTACTATTGAGGTTGTTAGAATCCTTTAGAAAGCTACAAACCGCTTCTTGGAGTGGCTGGATGGAATAAATTTGCTGAATAGACTTCTTCAATCCAATTTAAAATTAGCTTTTAGCTCTCTGTTTTATTGCTATTGCTTTGGAGATTGATCCCTAGCTGCATTGAAGTTTTATGAGGAACTTGAGGGAGCAAGTGAGCTGCCAGCATTAGGCTTAAGTTTCTTAAATCTCTACTCTCAAGAGTCCTTGCACTTTTGGAGTGACCTCACCTATTGACCTCCAGATATTATCGCTAATCATTAATTGAAAGATAAGTTGATAGCTTCTTCTTGAATCGAAGAGAGGATAGATCATTTTAACTAGAATTTTAACCTTATCCTTCAGGATGTTGTTGTTTATGATGATGATGGAGTTAATGTATAGTTTTAATCTGCTCCAGGTGAAGGAAAATCTAGCTAAATAAGTCGAAAACCTTAAGCATGAATTGAGTATTGCTGCTATCTTGTAGCTTAACCAAAGCCCATTTGAAATACATTGCAGCCTCACTCTGGTTAGTCATCAGGTTTGTGAATGCATTTATGCATTCAAGATGTAGCTTGAAAATCATTAGAGTACATCTTAGCGCAGAAAGAGGATTCATATCTCTTTAAATTTTCTAAAGTTTGAGATAGCCCCTTTAGTTTAGGGCCATCCTTTTACTCGGATTTCTGGGATTGCTATAACCCTGATTTCCCAACAGGAGTCTAGTTTTCCTTTTTCTTAGCTAGCATGCTCTGATTAAGTTAAGTTCCAGGGGTTAGACTTTGGTTTAAGTTCTACTATTATGGAGGCTTGTTAGAGGCATCATTTGATGCTGCTAATCCTTGAGCCTTTGGCTTGACTTGAGGTTTAGCACTTGCTGCCTTGAGAGTGGGCTGAGCTGGAGGTTAGTTTTACTTCTAAGCTTGCTGAGCAGGTTATGCACTTTATAAATTGATAATTGCAGACAGATATAAAATTCTGATCTTAATTTTCGCAATAGCTTGGAGCTGTTGGAGCTCCTGAAGAATTCATCATTTGATCTTGCACAGAATTAGTGGCTCCTACTTTCATATGAATATTGATAGTACTCTACACTGCTGGCAATAAGTCAGCAGTTGCTGCCTAGAAAGGATTTACAAATTTCTAATGGCAGGCGTTTTATCAGATTAGCATGAGACCAAAGCCTTGATATATTCTCTCATTTCAGAGATAAGGAGATAAGTTTTAAAAGGAAATAATAATTAAAACAATCCGAGGTCAAAATTTATTTTAGCTAATGGATTAAGTCCTTTAATAAGCAAAACATAATTGTCGAACTATTTAGTATTTAAATAGATAATTTAGAAAATAATTACAAAGTAAGCATAGGAGCCATATTGTTAATGATCACTTTAATAATTATATTAAGGCTTCAGATAAAGTTCCTAGCAGTTATATGTACACTTTTAAAACTGCTTTATAAAATCTCGTTCATTGAGACCTACAGGCTAAATTCTCATGTTTTCATTTATTACATCTACTTAACTAGCTCCTTTAGATCTTTCTTTCCAGTCGTTGTGTTTCATAGAAGCAATTAGTTTAGCATTGATGAGTTTAGAAATATCTGCACGTGGAATAGCATCATGATAATATTTCATTAAGCTTATTGCACTTAAGCAGCTGCTTCTCCCAGTATCTATACAAGATTTAGTGAATTTATAGTCCTTCAAAAAGTTTTTGATTGTATCTCCAGCATGCTGATAAATTATTGCAAACAAGAAAAATCCTTAAATGCCATAGTCGATAGATTCTTTGATTGCAATATTCATTACTCCGAATTCGTCAGTTAGTTTGATCAAGGTGTTGCATCCTTCTTTGATAATGTTAGGGGCTTTGGCTTGAGAACAGTACTTTATAACTTGCATAGAAATGTATTTAGGAGTAACTAATTCAGATAGTTGAAGAAGAAGCTCAGAGACGTTGGCCATGTTCTTCGCATCAAAGAATTATTACTTTCACAGTTCTTTGAAATTTCTAGGAAAATCTATTGTTTCAATAAGATCAGGAGGAGATTGCATTCATCGAATTTCTCATTCCACTTTGGCAGGTCAAACTTTCCAAGCTTTTTTCCTGCCTCTTCTTTACTCAAACCTGCTCCTACATCTTCTTCTAAGTTAAAATTAATGCAGCTGGTTTATTGCCGACCTCCGGCTTTCTGGGAGGAGGCTTTTTCACTTCAAAATATATCTCTTCTTCAACTACAACTGCAGGCTTCTTTTTAGCAGGTGGAACCTTCTTTTTTATTGGTGGAGGATTTCCAAAACCACCTCCTCCTCCGAAAGCATCCATGTCGTCAAGGTTGTCTAAATTGTAAGCCCCTCTCTTTATTGGCATTTCTTCGCCTTCAGCATAAGGTTCTGGGTTATTGCTATTTTTTCCACCTATAGGCTGATCATCAAAGCTTGCAGGAGGCTTAGACCCACCATTGGCTACTCATCAAATTCCATCGCCTTGTTTTTGTTTCCTCCAATAGGCTGATCATCAAAACTACTGGCATTGTTATTGCTTCCGCTCATAGGTGTTCTAAGAATATTTTAATATCAAATCTTTCAATTATAAATCTTACTCTAACTTCTCTTCCTCTCTTTTTGGAGCAGGCTTCTTCGCTTCAGCAGGTTTCTTAGCAGTATTTGCTGCTGGTTTCTTTGGTAGTGGTGCTGGCTCAGGTGCCTTTTCTTTCTTTTCAGGTCTATCGTACTTGCTAGGCTTCACATTTTATGAAGACTCCATAACTTTGGCCACTTTTTGAGGGTTTAAATCTGACAAATATTTCGTCATAGCTGCCTCTCCGATTCTGCCTCTTAAGATACCCAGAGTAGAAAGTGCTGCATCTCTCACATCACTCTAAGGATCATCCGTTGCTTTGCTAAGTGTGGCTGATATATCGTTGGAAATTCTCTGGAGAACGTCGATGTAGGTTTCCTGAATAGCTTTCTCAATAAAGTTGCAAACATTTTTCTTGACAGAGGGAGCTTTGTCAGTTAGCCCAACCAAAAGTTCTTAGATTATCACCTCAAGATTTGTGCACAGCAAGAAGCTTGAAAGGACAGCATGAGTATCTTCAATCACTTAAGGCTTTTTCTCCCTAAACTTGGCTAGTAAAGCATAATCATCTATATAACTCTTTGCAACTTGGTTCGAAGTCTTTCCTTAGACCTCATTCCACATTTCACTGCAAGTTAAGAGACTACAGTATTTTCGATATTAAAAATCTCCACCTCTTATCTTAGGTACGTTTGAATCATTCAGTAGAGAATCTAGTTCAACCTATTAAATATGAAATTAAACTTTTTGAGAGCCCATGTAGAAGCAGCGGCGATTTTTTCCTCAAATTCAGCTGAACCATATTTTGGCAAAAGATCCACAGCATCTACTAGATCGTAGACATCTGAGCCCTTAGCTTCTTCCTCTTGTTTGATGATTTCATCTAAAGCGGCATCTTTCATTTTTTCTTTCTCGGCCCTAGTAAGTCTAAGCTTTGGCTTTGGCTGCTCTTTGATTATAGCATATTCTTTGTCCAATTCATCCTAAGCAATAAATTTTAGTCTGAAATAAATGCGAGGAGTAGAATGGTATACTTCAATAATTATTATCATAAGAAGTGCTTATTAGATTCTATACTTACCAGCTATTGCTTTTTGAGTCCCTTAGTAAGTTCTTTTAAAGCATCTCCGAGGAACTTATAGGTTTCCTTGTAGAAATTCATAGCTTCAGATCTGGTGGCTGGTGTTGACGAGCCTGCCAAGATTTCCACCAGAGGCAAGAAGGTCTTGAATTTGTACTTTTTAACTCCTCATAATTTTCCAAAAGCCTCCGTGGCTTCGAAGAGTAAACTGAATTTAAATATAGGTTTGAACTTATGAATTTAACAAATAGAGATCAAAATTTAAAGGCTTTAAATCAGAGAGAATTCTAGTTTCTCACAATTTTATAAATTGAAAATTATTTTAATAAACATGAGACTTTTACTTTTTTATATGAATTTTAAACTCAGAACTTCAATTGCCTTAAATGCAAAGAGTTTATATAATTTTTGGCATTAAATATATGTTATTTCAAATGTTGATTAGTAAGAATAATCAGAGAAAAAAGTTCTCGTTTTAATTTTACTATTAAACAATATAATTTAATACTTAATTCATCTTTTTTAATTAATTTATGAACTGTATTGTTCTTGATAGATGCTTTAGAATGAATTATACACTTTTCTATCCTAAATTTTAGCAGCAACTAGTCTTGAATCAGCTCTACTATACATCCTAATCAATTAAATTATGAAATAAGATTTATTAAATTTTAGAAATTCATTTTTATATTTAAAAATTACTAAAACTTTGGATTCCATTTGACAATTTTTTCATTATTTCTTTAGCTTTTGTAAGATTTTGATTAAGTCAAATTACTGAAAGATTGCGACTTATAATGAATATTGTTTCTTTGAGCATCAAGTACCTTTTAAATAAAAGATAATGATTTCGAGTGAAGTTGGATGAGGGTCGCTTAGATACTTTTTCCACATATCAGAGTGATCTCTAAAGACCTAGTTTTGAGGGCCGTCTGCCTCTCTGAACATTAGCGCTATTTGATCGAAGCCGCTCACTCTCAGTGCCCAATTTAAAATAACAATTTTTGTGGACAACCTTCTCTGACAAACTTAAGTTCTTATCGTCAATTTAATTTGCATTTGAGGAGGCATATTCTTCAGGCTAAGGTTTTGCTTCACCTCCACCTCCTCCCACGGGTAAGTCGTCCATTTACTTTTGTGTATAGTTTGAGTAATATTTTGAAATTTAATTAAATTGCTATATTTTGAATTATATTCTTTAACTATTGGTGCTGGTGGTATCATTCTTCAAAAGGCTTTTAAAAATATAGATATATTTATGCACTTAGTAAAATATTTGATTTAAAGGATTGAATTTAATTGGGGAAAGTGACACATAATCGCTTATACCTTCAATAACATAAAATCACTGCTGCAAAATCTATAAAATACTTTAGATAATTATCTTGCAATTATATGCACCATTTTTAAGAATAATTAATACGATTCATTGCTTAAAGAATTTCTCAATTTATCCAGCTATCTGGGGACTTACTATAGAGCAAATACTCTCTTTAGAAATAGCTTAATATAGAATCTCGAAATGATGCTAATCTATTTTCGGGAATATAACGTAATCATAGCGTTAATCAGTCAGGAATATTAAATTCTATAAATAATATGAATAGATCATATCATAAAAATCTTAAATTCGTAAAAATGAACCACTTGAAAATTTTAAAAGCCAGAATATCTTAATTTTTGGCATTTCTAGCCGTTATTTTACACTATATATGTAACACTTTTCTTGAAAATTTGTTCATATTAAGAGGTGTGCACTTCCTCCCCCCCCCCCCAACTTTATCTTAATCATTGCCTAAAGAATTGAAACAAAGAGATATTTTTTATTTATTATAAAAAAATTATTTTTATAGTATTTAATTGCAGAACAACTTAATTGAACTTTAACATTTAAAATTGATATTAGGTTGTAAAATTTGCTAAATCATACCTGTCAACTGATTATTAACCAATGGGAAATTAATTAATCGCCAAAATTTGCTCTACTCCTTAACCTAATTTATCAACTGGTAGCTAAGTGCAAACTGTGCTCAAGCCCTCCATTAACTTGGAAATGTGATCTTAAGCAAGACTTCCGAAATATAAATTATCTTTAAAATTCGTTTGTAGATGATTATAAAGAGTTTGAAATTCTGTCTCTGTAAAAAAACTTTTGCACTGCTAGCAGATCTCAAAAATAGCTTTGTAAGCTTGGTCTGCAAGCTCTTTAAAAATAACTTTATGGGTTTACGCATAAAATATGAGAAGGTCTATCGCTGATTTGATTTAATGTGGGATGCACTGTAATTGTTCTGCACTCTGCTCTAAGTATGAAATGCAGGATTTGGCAACATTAAAATAAATGACTTATTTAGAGATCTTTCAAAAGCATCCAGCAAGCTTTTAGTGGCAAAGATGCAACTTTCAAATACCATTAAATGCTCATGCCTCTTGTTTGCATGTCAATTTCTTCTTGCTCATCAATGGTTTGAGCCTGATTCAGAGTTTTCATGCATTGCTTCAGCAAGACGTGGAATATCTCCAGAAAAGGCTTGAGAATATTCAATGGCATAAAATGAGAGAGTGAGTTAGGAAATCTTGAGCTAAAACTGAATCATCATCTTCAAGCATGGCATTTTATTGATTCTAAGTTTCCACTCTATTAGTGACTAGGTACTAGACAATCAGAATATGCAATTATAATTCATTGTAATGTGATAAGATCTTGATAACCTTCAAGGATTTCTCTTGTGAGATGCTCTAATGTTGAAAAGGTTAAATCATAACACTCAGGTGCTACTTAAGCAGGGTTACTGAGAATCAAATTCAAAAATTTATCCACCTTAAAAATTTTGATCCTACTGCCCAAAAGAGAAAATTAATGAAGAAATCTCTGCTTAAAATTTGGAATAGGTTGTCTCTAAGTTGTTATTATTGAAAATTATTATTTGTTATTCTGGAGTTTTTGATAGAGAGCCTAAGCACCGATAAATTAATTCATTGTAGATTCAAAAGTTACTCTGCTATCAACCTTGCTCAGTATAGTCAAGATGACAATATGTTGTACTGAGAAACAACAGTTTACTAATCAAACTGTAGTTCAAATATTCCTATTATTAAGAATACATAATTAAATTAGACAAAGATAGATACATTTAATCATGCTGCAATAAATATTCCTCAATTAAGAATATTTTATAAAATAATTTTCTTTTTAAAAAAAAGGCCCAAATTTAATAAAAAATAATCTCAATATTTTATATTTGAATACTATAGGGAGAATATGAATGCATGAGCGAGGGTAAAGGAAACTTAATGAAGATAGATTTATTGAGCAAAATGCTCTATATTAAATTAGAAATAGTTTAAAAGCATCATGTTTTTAAATTTAATGAGGGAGTCAGCTCAAACAAGATTATATTGAGGAATATGAACTCCACCACCTCGATCTGAGTTTCAGTTTTATTGTCCGCTCTTTGAGCAGATGTATGTTAAGGGTGAGGGTAGACTCCTTCTGGATGTTATAGTCGGTGAAAGTTTTCTTTGAGCATACTGTTAAAGTAAAGTAAATTTAAAGAATATAATTAATAATCAATTTCTCAAAACAGCACTTAGCGTAAAGAGTAAAGAAACTAACTATTATCATATGTAAAGAGCATGATGTTAATTTTGATCTTGAGGTTGTTCTAAAGAGTGCAAATGTAAGCATATTTTGTAACTCTCTGAGCTTTCCAGCTAAGATGAGTCTCTGTTTATCGGGAGGGATACCATGCTTGTCATAGACGCTTACCTCCTCGGCTGTCAATTCAAATTTAATAATTTGAAGTTGTTGTTGTTATTATTGTGGTATTAGTTGTTGATGTAGTTGCTGAGGTAGACATTTAAATAGAGAGTTAATTTAAATTAAAGAGTAATATATTATGAATCTCAGAACAAGGGCTAAATCAGAATGTATTTCTCACAAATACCAATTGCCTATCATGTTTTGGTGTTCACTCTTAAAAGAATATCAAAAATATCTCACTTATAATTGAGAGCTTAGAATTTAGCTTTCATCGCAGAATATCTCTGGTTGATATCTCAGTTTGTTACTCCTTGTCCAAGATCACCGAACGTTCCAAACTTCTTTTTTTATCTCGTACCGTTTTTGGGACAAACTGGTCTTCATCTGGGCTGATAGAAGTATTCTAAGTAAGACCTCTAATTTGGTTAACTTAAAGCTTCAGGAGGCTTTATTCTATTTCTTTACCCTCATTTTCACTTATTATTTTATTAATATCAAAAATTCTGATGCTCCCCATTGTTTGATACTCTCTTATTCCATTTGACAAATCAGAGTTGCTATTTTATTGAGTGAGCTTCAGCCTTTCTTGATCATTCTCGCTCTTAGAGTCAGTTGTCCTTTGAAAATTCTTTTGACTGCTAAATTGATCCATACCTTTATCAATATATAAAAATATTAGACTAAAGATGCTTACTCATATTCTGTCTAAGCTACTCCAAGTTAGTGATGATAAAATGGCAAAATCAATAATTCAATCTTGGGGTTGGCGTCCAAGAATCTTTATGGCGAATTTCTCAGGATTTTTAAGCTACTCAACGATCATCTTAATATCTGAGGTTTTATTAGGGAATCTAGACATAGTTTTACTTGCAGGTTTCTTAGGAAAGGAGCTCAAAATGATTTTAGGGGGACCCTTTTCTCGGCATTAATATTTTATAATGAATAAAGTTAAGAAAAAATATGTTAATAGGATAATTTTCGCTCCAAAATCTGATTCTTTCAGCTATATAGGCCTATGAGAAATTCTAAGGCTTCAACTTTTAATCCTAATCTAATCAGCTAGTGGTCAGCAGCACCTAAATAAAATCTATACTTTAAGTTTTTCTTACGCTGTTGTAAAATAAACTTTAATTGCAAATTTTAAATAAGTTCAACATTTTTATAGAACCAAAAGTAAATACATGATCAAGAAGCTAACGCTGAAATTTTAAAAATATACATCTTTGAGCTTATAGAAGAAGTATGTTATTTATTCAATAAATTTTGGACTATTTAAAATTTGCAATTAAAGTTTATTTTATAACAGCGTAAGAAAAACTTAAAGTATAGATTTTATTTAGGTGCTGCTGACCACTAGCTGTTAGATTAGGTTTAAAAGTTGAAGCATTAGAATTTCTCATAGGCCTATATAGCTGAAAGAATCAGATTTTGGAGCGAAAATTATCCTATTAACATATTTTTTCTTAACTTTATTCATTATAAAATTTTACAGTCGAGAAAAGGCCCCCTATTTTTGAGGGGTGAGGTGAAATTGAAGGATGGAAATTATGTTTCTCTTCTTATATTTAAATTTTATAATTAAAAATTCTTATTTTAGGCTAAAATAAGCATTGAAATTTAAAATAAATTTTTGAGATTAAACTTTTTATAGAAGATGAAAAATTTGATTTTTGAAGTAGAAAATAAACTTTATTTTTGAAGAATTATTTTGCCTTTTAATTACTTAGTTGGACTTAATATGTTGGATTAACATGTTAATAAATAAATTTATTTATGGAAAATTCCTCCAATTTTTGATGGATATTATTAGTGAATCGACAATTTAAAATTCAGATTGCTATAATTAAAGGCACTCATCCTGGCTTAATCATATTAAAAATACACATTAGCGTAGCACTTAATTTTATTCATACTGTTTGAATCGCCATTTTAATATTTATCTTGAACAATTTAAGTGTCTTTGTCTTAAATTTCTAGACCTCATTGCTTTCATATAAAATATCGAATCATTTTTTGATAAATCTAACCCTTATTTTAAGTTTGAGCGTTTCCTATTATTTAAGTTAATTCGTTAAACATGAATTGACCTGCCTCAAACTCAAGGATGCATTTAATAGCTTAATTCACTCTCATATTTTACCTTTCTAAATATCAAGATGAGCTAATGTAAAGCTTATTAATCATTGATAAATTTTGGATAAAATAAGCCATCATAGTAATTATTAGAGAAGAAAGGCTTTCTTATTTTGGCTTTCTTCAATGATAGTTTTAGAAACCTGGAAAAACTTTATCCTTTAGTTTATAGATAATTTCTTCTACGTTTCCTATTTTTAGAAATGAAATTATAAGCTGAATTTATTATAGCAGATAATTTACTTAAAAAGAGAATGAAATCAGATAATAAATTAAAATGGATTAAATTCATGGCTGTAGAATTATCTTAGATTTGTATATTTATAACATCATTCGAATCAGCATAAAATTTTAAGGATTTTATATCCTTACAACTTTAGTGTAAGATCGCTCAATACAAATTTATAAGAGACACAATTTGAATGACAGCGAAATGGAAGACAATGAAGAGTACCCGCAACATATCTTGCTGCTGAGAGGTGTTTAAAAAGATAATCAAATTAGAAACTCATAGCAATTTTTTTATAAGCTATCGATTAAGGTACAGAGCAGGGGTGAATAAGTCGTTTTACATGTGACGAATTTGAAACTCTCTGATATTAATTTAACCAATCATCGATCTTAATTTAATTTTCAACTATAATTAAATTGCTGTTAAATCCTCTCTTAATAAAGTTGTATTTTTATACAAATAAATCGCTAATTATTATCATATTCATCCTATAACAGAAAAATGAAAGTAGAGAAGACAAGGGTTTTCTAAAAAGTGGAAATTAAGAAGCTTTATTTTTGTTAAAAAAAAATTGCTTTTTTTTAAAAAAATAAAACAGATATATAATTATTAATAAAATTTATTCATTCATTCAATTGGTCTACATATATTTTTAATAGATGAAAATAAAATTAAAAATCTTATATATTGTAAGAATCAGGGTGATAGTCAAAAGTAAAATTAATTCACATTTAGAAAGGGTTTAAATTATCCCCGGAATCGCTCGATAGTTCTGGACCTCTCAAGCTGAAAATCCGGTGAGATCGTTAATTTTAGAGTGAGCTAGATAAAATAAAGTAGAGTTGGCTGAAATTATGACTAGTTCGGTAGAAATACAATGAGATAGCTAAAATAATGACTCGCTAGATAAATATAGAGTGAGCTAGATATTTTAAGAATAACATTCAAAACCCCATAATATGATAAGAAAGTGAAAATAAGTTGTGTATAATTAATTTCTTTATTAATACTTATAATCATGCGAGTCAAACACGAAATTACTTAAAAATAATTACATGATCCATCCTATCTCAGTTTCATTTTGACTTTAAGGTATGGATGTAGTCACCCTTATCAGTAGTAATAGCCAGTTCTCAACATCAACTCCATCACAAAAAGAGAGTGCCAGCGCACACTATACTCTCGCATTTGAAAGTTGCTTAGCAGATGAGAAAGTTATGAGTTGCAGCTGTTCCTCATCGCACTTCTAAGTTTCGTGCACATCAATTATTTGATTAATCCTCAAACTCTTCACCACTAAGCGCACTTCACTTCCATAGACAGTTTCTTATCTCAAGATCTCTCCGTAGACTGTAGCAAACATCTATCGTTGAAATGGCATAACGTGCGAAACTGTGAATCGAGTGAAGCGCGTTATAGACTTCACTAAGCCATTTTATTATAATAATCTGAAATATATTTACGACTAGCTGCTCAGGTGTGAGAGGGATAGCGGGATGTTTGTATGTGCTGACGAAGCTGTGTTCACACACAACACATTCATGAAGAAGAGTTGGTACAAGAAACACGATAACATAGAAGTTTACGAGTAGAAAGTAAATATAACTACAAGTGCGTTACTTGCAGGAATCAGCGAAGACTTAGGCTTAGAAGCTTATGTCCTTCATCCTCGCTCTATCAAGCGAGAGCAGTATGTTGCGTTCCTTAAGAAGCTCAGAGAGAAGATCACAGACGGTGAGATCGTTCTACTCGTTGACAACCTCAGCGTA
>JAJKFJ010021155.1:0-18677 GCA_027382625.1 Tetmemena sp. SeJ-2015
AATTTTATCAGGGGCGTGATTAAATTTCCTCATGTGTCAAAATGGCTATTACTAGGGATAAGGGTGACTCATCAACTTAGAGTAAAAATGAAACTGAGATGGGAAGGGACCCTATAGTTATTTTGAGTAATTTCGCGTTTGACTCCATGATTATAAGTATTTATAAAAAAAAAATAATTTACTCAATTTCTTATCATATTATGTATTTTTTAAATTTAATCATGTAGAGAACCCAAAATAGAACTTAATAGGGAAGTTAGCTGGATTTAACTCTTTAATGTATGTGAAAAGTAAGCACACTATATAGCAAATTTCGTTGAAAAATCCTAATTAATTTTCCTAATTATTCAAATATGGCTTGCTCTGAGTCACCACCCAAATGAAAAAATAAGTCACACCAAGCTATATCGCTACTTGAAATTAGAATGGCATCCATGGTAAAATATATTAAGGTTACAAATTAATTCATTAAAAAAATATTTTGATCTTATTTAAAGTAAAATGGTTTAAGAACAGCCCGTAAAAAAATCTTCTTACAAAATAGAGGCTTAAGAACATGAAATATGACTTCGATTACAAATAGTGATTTTAAAAAGCAGTTCCAAATTAATCTAACATATTTATTTAATCTTTAAACGATCTCGTCCCGAGTTTGTCTTACATTTCAGGAATTTTAGATTGCAAATCAAAATTTTGAATACTCTAAATCTGATTTTTAATGATGAATTAGAGATAATTTTTTTTCAGAATTTACAAGAGGTAGGGAGGATATAGCAGAATAACAAAAGAGAGTAGTGCTGAAATTTAACTAAATTAATTAGTCTCTTTTGGGATTCGGATGTACTATTTTGAGAGTAATTAAAAAGGACTTAGAAGGCTGTTACACTTATTTTTAATTTGAATATATTTGGAGATAGTAAAAAAGAAAGAGTCTTAAGAAATAATTGTATCTTAATTGGTTGTAGACCATCATTAAACCATTGACTAATCCCCTTATTTTTGCGAATTTACTTTTAAAGGTGTTTGTTGTTAATGTCAGAGTAAGTTTCATTAGTGCTAGGGTCAGAAGGCCCAAAGAAAATAGGATAGTAAAACTTTATAGCACTCAAAACACATAAAAATCACTTATTTTAAAAAGTTACTTTAGTTCCTAAGTTATAATAATAAATTCTTTGCTTTAAAATTTGTAAGATTAAAGAAGAAATAAAGTTTCATTAAAATTAGAGTATTTAATAAGAATTATTATTGTAAGATTATTCCATCATGATTTAAATTTTATGTTTAGGATTAGAATGCTAAGGAATAGATGGAGTCATATCCAAGAAAGGAGAAATTTATAGGGATATCAGAATTATCCTGTTAATTTTCAATGAATGGTCTTTCAAGAATGAAGAAGTTATCAATTCGAGGAATTATCCTTCTGAGATCAAAGAATAAGGGGTAGACAAGGAAGCTATTAAAGTAGAGCACTATAGATGGGAACTCTTTGTTAATCAGTGGTAGTAAGACCATCATCTAAAGGCTCTAAATTCTCCCCATACACAGTAGATATTCTTCCTTCTGATAAGTTATAGTTAAAATTGTAAAATCTTACACAAGAAATCCAAGTACAAAAGCCTCAAAGAGTAGGATGTATAATTTATTTAATTTTTAACACAACTTCGAACAGTACTCCAAATGCAAAATTTATTTAAGATATTTTAATATGCAAAGATTCTACTTTATTACTCTAGGAAATGCTTACATAACAGTAAAAATCTTACCTTTATCTACTTGATTAGGAAGAAAAGCAGATACAATCTGATAGTTACGAATTTTATATTCAAGAGTCGAAGAAAATTAGCAATCTTTTGGCCTCAGGGATATTCCTTACTAGTTCTATTCTAATTTAATCCTGCACAATAAAATAAATCATTGTAGCTTGATACGAGAAATGTGTTGTTGAAAGTCAATTATATGGTTATCTTTTTATCTTTATAATCAAGTATTTCCCATTAGGTGAGATATTATCCAAGCTCTAAATATTTAAAAAAAATATTAAATATGGCTGAAGGAAAATTTTGATTAACGCTTCATTGAATTTTTGGGTTTTTTAATCAAAAGTTAAATTCTAATTTACTTCTAGTTTCATCTCTCCGAAGATGCTATTGCAAATAATTTTAAAAAAGGCAATTATTAAATCAAAGACCTAGGAAAATTAAGGAGAAATTTTTCATAAACGATATATTTTTTTGCGGTTGTAGGGGGACGGAAGTGTACACCCCCAAAAATAGGTTTAAAATTTCTTTGACCTTTGTCCAATTAGGCCCAAATTTAAATTTAAGCTATTTTAGCTTTTAAAATTTATTTAAGGGGCAATTTTTATTATTTATTATTACTTTTGATAATAACTGAGATTTATGTGCACAATTCTCTAATTATTATTTCAAAGAGATTGCCTCCAATTTTTAAATTTTACCAAATAGCCGAATAAATAAAGATCTTATTTTGGTATGAATTTTTTTTTATTAAACATAGTAAAAATACTAGAAAGATTTTAGAAATGCGCTAGCTTTTAAATTATCTTGCCACATTCTTCTTTTAAAATTAATCCAAGTTTAGATTGTAATAAGCTTATGAAAAAGCATAGACATATTCTTAAACTGATGTTGAATAAAAATTTTTGAATAAATTAACCCTTTTATCTTCAAAAAGCGCTATAAATATGAATAAATAGCTAGGAGTTTTTTTTAAGAAAATTATTCAAATTTAAAAATTGTTTTTTAGCATAATAGAAATTTTAAAACCAAAATTTCTTTATTTTTTTCATTTTTATCCGATTTTCCTAATCGAAGTTTTTTTTTTTAAAAATTTTAAAATAAAGCGTTAAAGTATGCATTCCCTTTTTTTGCTTTAATTGATAATTTATGTCCATTTATTACTTCTATTTAATGTTGAGAGTTAAATTTATTTACCGAAATTGAATTATTGAAAAATGAAGAAAATTTATTTATAGAATAAACAATTTGTGCACTAATTGATTAAATCGAAGTTTCAAACTATTCCAAATATTATTGCTAAACGTTTGAAAGATTGTAAATTAAGGAAAAAAATTTGATCGAATCTAATTTTCATAATTTAAATTTGAGTATGCATTTAGTTTAATATTTTTTCTTTAAAAATGTATAAAATCTTACAATATAGCTGCATTAAAATTTAAATAGGAATTAATAAACCTTAATGGAAAACTATAAAAGATTTGCGAAGCCACAAATTGCCCAAAAATGTTGGCCCGTAATGCAAATTTAAATTCGTATGATTTTTCAAACTTATAGCATCTTAAAGTAGCAAGGATGAAAAGCGCTTTATAAAATAAAGACACCCACAAACTCTCATTCTAAGTCTCTTAAATTTGCAGGACAATTCAAAGCCCAAAAACATAACTGAATTAGAGGCCAAAAATTACCAAGCACTTCTGGTCAAGCTAGGAGACTCCGCAGTCTTAATCTTCCACTATAATAAACATAATTCAAAAATGGCCATCCAATATAATTGACTTTTTTTTAAAAAAATATAAGTTTGGTAAGGTAGTACAATATTCTTGTATCCCTCTTTTTCTTTATTGATATTAATTAAAATCATTCTTTTTGGTCTTAAATCTGAATAAAGAGCAGATACTAATTTAGTGTGATTGAACTATGATTTGTTAATATCTACTGCTCTGGCACGGCTTCGAGTTAATCTTTATCGACGAATACTTTATTTTATTTTCGCAAAAATTACAAATAGTTTGACAAATTATGTCGGCTCTCGAGATGCAGTCCGAAAGCAGTGACTGATTAATAGGCGTCTGACTATGACTACCTATTTTGGTGTCATGCCACAGGTCCTATATATTAACTTACTGATTCTATAAATCTAGCATATTATAATTTACTAATCTATTTTACACTTTAAAATTAGAAGTAAAAAACATATCAAGAGTCTATTATTTAAATACTAAAACTGTTGTAATTTTAAATAAAAGTATTAAAATCATAATTATAGATAAGATTTCTCTAATTTTATAATTTTATAACTGTATTTTACTAGGATATTTATCTAGTAAATTAAGTTATTATTTTATAGTATAAATTATTTAAATTAAAGGTTGCTAAAGTAGGTTTAAAAATAAATTTCTGATTGGTAAAGATCCATTTAGCTTTGAATTATTTGTTCCACAGCTTACTTTATAGGAGTCTTGTAATACACCATGAAGTATTAGTTATAAAATTTTAATTACCTCACTAAAATATGGTTGTAGGTTGTTTGAATGGACGAATTTTTCTTGTCTTAGAGCTTGATGTCAATTTTGTAGAGTCCTATCTAATTAAATTAAAATTTTTGGTAGGAGTGAATTCTAACGAGAATTAACTTTTCTGCACTTAAAAATAAATAGTTCACTGTAAACCAGCGCATTTTGTCCAAGGAGTAAGTTACCTTTAACTTGATTGATGTTAGGATATACTATCTTAGGGAGGTTATAGATGTATGATTGCTCTGCTTCAATTGATATTTGACTCAGTTTTTGACTTAAACTTAGGATACGCAATGAATGTATCAACGTTAAAACATAAAGAGTTGTATTGTGAAAAATATTTTTTATAAAATTTATATTATACATTCAGCCCCAATTTTCACTGCTAGCGTGAACTCTGTTTATAAATTTATAAAATTATAGGTTTTTCTCTTGCTCCTACATTTATTTTAGAGTCAGAGAGAGCTATAGGTGCATATAATGTAATGATAACAATCATATAATTACTGAAATAATATTTAAGTGAAGTTTTCGTTAGTATTAAAAGTAATTCTAGCAATAATAAGGCCTCCAATAAGAGTTTACATTACTTGCGTTAAAAATTTGCAACTATAAGTTATTCCTCCCGAGTCCTTTATTTACAGAAAGAAAAAAAAAAATTTGTAGCAAATTTAATCCGAACGGATAATATTTGTGAGCTTTATTTGGGGACTTCGCCTTAAATTTCCATTAGAATTTAAAGATCAGTGTTAGTTGTAGTCCACTCATCGTTCAAAGTAGCTACTGCAGTCAATTAATAAACTCCTTTTAGAGAGTCGGCCAATGTATACACACTGAAAGTCCTGTTAGGCATGACTGTTAAAAAATAATAATTGAAGTAACAAAAATAGGAGCAATTGATGAACCATATGATCTAATAGAATACGAGAAGATGTTCCCGCAGTTAAAAATATCATAAAAAATGTATTAATTATTCCAGGATTATAATCATTGATGAAAAGAGAGCTAATTATTATCAGCTCGAGAAATATATCAGAAACTAAATTTGCAGCTTTTCTGACAAGAACTCAATTAATCAATATACAAAAAGTCTTAATACAATTTATGCTAATAATCATTCGAAAGTTCTCATGTCCCTCATTTTCAGAACAATCAATTTTTTAGGTTTCATATGATAAATTCTTTCATGTTTTCTTTATAAAATGATATTTCATAAGCACAAAGTCAATTAATTTAAAATATTTAAATAGTATAAATTAAAATGTATTATAGTAATACTAGAGTATGAGAGATAAGTTGAGAAATCAAAGGTTTTAGCAGATTCACGGATTGAGTAATGAAATTTTGGAACTGAAGCGCTCGTAGCAAAAAATTATTCACTTATTTTATTTATAGCAACTATTGTAGGCTTGCATTTGATGGTGACTGTAAAGGGGAATGAATAAGTGTCGGATATGTTATTAGGATTGGTGAATGTTATAGTTACAGTGTAAACTCCCTTTGAAAGATAATTGCTAGAGCTTACAACAACTTTCTTGTTAAATACTTCAATAAATAAAATAATTATTTTCCATTGCTTGTTTGTGCTATCGTAGGTAATAGCTTAAAATATATATCTGAAGAAGGAGTCACCGCTGGAGAAACACTCATTGATTGAGTAGGAGCTGTACAATTGGCCTATAAGACATTATATGTCGCAACACTCACTTCTGAAGGATGTGGCTGCATAAATAGGCATTTTATATAGAATTTAAATAATTTTTTGGGGGGGGTGGGGCCTTTTCCTTTTTTTATTTTTTATGAAAATTAATTAAAAATTAAAATTTAAATTTAGCAAAACACAAATTTTAGCAAAAATTAAAATTAAAGGGTAACAAATTTTAAAAGAAAAAATTTTTTAAAAAAAAATTTAAAAAATTTTATAAGGTTTTTAAAGAAATAAATTTCCAGAAGCTCGGTTTTTTTAATTAATTTCGCTTTAGAGTTTTTTATTAAAGAAGTAAAAATAAGCTATTCCTTTTTAAAAATTTTAAATATTTTTAAAAACTTTTATTGTATTCTATAATTATTATATAAAATACAGTTAGCTTTGAAAAACCATCCGAAAGATATAATCAAGAGACTTAGTTTTTAAAAATTAATGATTCTTATCTAAAATAAATAATATGGCCTTGATAGAGCCTTTGAATTTAAAAATTTGGGCTAAAAAAGGTTTTTTAAATTTTTTTGTTTAAATTTTTTTAATTTTAAAAAAAAGTGGGGACAAAAGGCCCCCCCCCCCAAAATTTTATAAAAACATGAAAGAAGTTAAATTTATTGTAAAGGGACAGAAAAATATTGTTTTTTTTTTATCTTCAAAATTAATTAAGGGATTAAAGCTTTAAATTGAAAGACAAATCAAAAAAGTGAACATGAAAATGTAATAAGTTAACAAATATCGGTTAAAATCTAACTTGGACAATTTTAAGATAAATTAAAAATTGAGGCTAGTCTAAGGCAAGATAAAAATATCTTTCAAATATGGCACAATTTGCAATCTGCAGCAAAAAAATTGGGAAAAAGATAGTCTCTATTTGGATATGGTGAGGTTTTGTATTTTACAATTCCTCCATCAGCACTTAAAGTATTAAAAATATATTCACTCCTAAAATTTTCTATTGTAAAATTAAAAATCCTATTTATAGTAAATGATGTTTTAAATAAGATTACATTCTTATTTTTAATAAATTAATCAGTATTTCTAAAATTTCTATTAAATATTAATCTACCATAAAATAGTACTTAAATTGCATTATAGTTAGTGGAGCAATCTTAAATTGTTATTTTAAGAAATATACCTAAAGTGATTCCAGTAACAAAATTATTAACGAATACTACATTCAAACCTATTTTATAAATCATTCCAAAATAAGATATAAAGTAAATTGGTGATTGACTGTGACCGAATCAGTAGAAGTAGCGACTAAAGTGGATTGAGAAGCGAACAAATAAGGAGAGGTAAGTATTAAGTAAGTGTTTGCATTGCTAAATTGATTAGTGATAGTCTTCATTTCTAGCCAGGAATTACGCCATGGAGTGGACTTGAGGATCCATTTTATTTAGCATAAAACTCAGAACTGCGTCTCTGGAACAGTTCTGATTGAGTTGGGACAGTGCCGACTCTCCCAACCTCCGTTCCGACTATGAAGCAGAGGAGTTAGGATGTTCATTGTCGCATCCACCGTATACTCTCTTTAGTAATCCAAGCCACAGAGGGCAGAGGGAGGTGGCCTGAATGGTTTCCTTCGTACCGATTAGCAGTTAACTGCTGTTGCTGGTGCCTTTCCACTGAATCCGCGAGAGATTCTCTTGCAGGGTGTTCAATTGCCAATGGTAGCTGCCTGTATTCCTCTCATGCCTTTTTTGTATGTGTACTTAAATTACTGGGCTGGGGGGTAGGAGTCTTCAGTAACTTGAGTTTCCTCCACGAGTTACAATAATTGAGGCCACTTATTAAATAACTAACTAATTGAATAATTTTGATTACCGACGTAAAATCTGACCTTGTCTGAGCATATTTCATCTCCTTAGAAAAGTTGATCCATGTTGAAGTTAAAGTCTCCACTCTGCTTGATGTGAGTTATGTTGTAAGTTTTCGTGTCTGGTATAGTTGTCAATGTTAAAGTCGGAGCTGTGCATCCTGTTGCTGGCTGCTTAGGGCTCAGACTATTTATCTAATTTGTCGTGAGAGTTGTAAAGTTTTTTAAAATTTTTTAATTTAAAAAATTGAAAATTAATTTAGAAGGGAAAAAGTTTAATCGTCAATTACCCCTGAGACAACATAGAAAAATTTAAAACCCCCAGAAAAATTTTAAAAATTTAAATTTTAATTTGCTACTTTAAAAATTTAGAAAAAAAATAAAAACCTTTAAAAAATTTTTTATAAACTTAAAAGAAAATTAGAAAACTTTTTAAAAATTTTTTTACTCTTTTTAAAAAGAATTTCAGAAAATTTTTTTAAACCCCAAAAATTTACAATTAAATCAAAGAAAAATAATAATGAAAAGAAAGATGATTTAGATTATGAAGATGAAAAGATGATTGAATGATGATGATGGAAAATTTAAAGATGAAAAGGGATGATGATGATAATGATGATGGGAAATGATGATGTATGAAAAAATGATTGAAAATATTTATGAAAATGATGATATATTAAAAGAAAGATTGATGATGAGATGATGATGAAAATATATGATATAAAAAGAAAATGAAATAATATGATATGAAAGATGATGAAAGATATTATTATGATGGGTGATGGATTTAATATGAAATAGGGAAAGATTTGAAAAAATTGAAAGATGAAGACTGAAAATGATTATGATGAATTTAAAAAATTATTAATTAGACGTTAAATATTGAATGATGGGGAATTTATATTTTGGGGTGATATGTGATGATGTTAAAGTATAATAGGAGTGAAGATATAAGTTATAAAAAAAATATGATGATGATGATGATCAGAAGATGATGATTAAAGGTTTAAAAAAAAGAAAATGATATGATGGGTGAATTTATGATGATTGATGATGATGATGATTAAAAGGGTGATATTTATGAAAAGATGATTGAGAAAGATATGATTTAATTAAAGAAGGGGGGGAGGGATTTACATAAATTTGATGATGAAAATATGACTTTAAAATTTTATGATTATGGGAAAGGGTGATGGGTTATGATGATTTATGGGTGATTTATTATTTATTGATTGATTTAATTAAAATATGGGTATGATGATGATTGAAAGATGATTAAAGATGATGATGATGATGATGATGATGATATGATGATTAAAATGATGATAAATTGAATGATGATGATGATGATGATGTTTAAATGATGATGATGATAAAAATATTGAATGATGAGATGATGATGTTTTGATGATGATAGGGATAAATGAAAATGATGATGATGATGTTGATGATGATGATGATGAATGAATGATGAGCATGCTGAATGAGGGATATGATATGATATTTTGATGATGATGATTTTGATGATGATGATGATGATGAATGAAGGGATGATGATGATGATATGATATGATATGATCTTTGATGATGATGATGATGATGATGATGATGTTGATGATGATATATAAATGATGATATGATGATATGTGATGTTTTGATGTGATGAGGGATATGAAGATATGATGATATATGATGATGATGATTGATTGATGAGATAGAATGATCAGATGAATCATTCTGATGATGATGATGAGATGATGAAAGTGATTAATAGATGATGATGCAATGATGATGAAATGATGATTGATAATTGATTGATGATGATGATGATGATGATAATGATGATGATATGATGATATGATGATATGATGATGATGATGATGATGAATGATGATAGTTGATGATGATTGGATGATGATTGATGATTTTGAGATTTGTGAATATCATTTAAACATTTTGATGATCATAAATGATGATGATGATGATATGTTATTAATTATTTTATTATTAATTGCATATTAAATATGAATTTGCAAATGTAGTATTTATCTTTGATTTTTATTCCTGAATAGAATCTCAGCTTTCTTATCCACTAATCTGAATTCTTCCACCACCTTAGAGAGCTAGAATAGAAGTTTTTGAGAATTCTGGCGGTGGAGAACGATCCAGTAATTTTGAAATTATAAATAAAAAATACATAAATTTAAACACAATTTAGACAATGAGTGCATGCTTACAGTATAAGGCCTGAGGATTGTTAACTAGAGCTTTGTTCTCCTTAGTCCAGCATTTAAATTGGAGACCTCAACTTTTTTAAAATTCGGATTGATAAAAAAGTAAAAGAGCATAAGTTCATATAATGTTTTTTATTTAAAGTATTATACATTTGTTAATTGAAAATTATTTTTCTGGCTTATTTTTAAAACCAAAGAATTTTTTCATAAAACATCTTTTAGAGTTTGATTTGTATTGAAGCTGGAGATCGTATTATTTTTATATTTTTAATAATACTATTTATGCTATTTTATAAATTCAGCAATTATTGAGCATTAAATAAATTTTTTATACAATAAGTCTTACATTTTTAAACAAATTCTAATTTATTAAGGGAAATTAATAAACCTTTAAGGGTACATAAGCACAAGTGACTTTGCATACTAAGTAAGTGAAACCTCTTCACCAATATCTCCAAGTGCTTAGATCCAGCTTTTGTGAATAACTAAAAACTCCCCGTCACATTTTGGGACCGAGTGGAGAAAAATTAGAATAGCTTTTTTCTGTAGCCACAAGAGCTCTGCGACTTTAGATTATCGTCTTCTAGCTTAAAAATTGTGAATTTGCATATCATCCCTTCGTATCAAAGAAAATAGAAGGACACTTACATTATTTATGAATGCATGAGAAGCACCTTCCTCATGGCTTCAGAGCAATCATACTTCGCACCCCTTAAAATTTCACAAGCTTTAACAGACAGATTACTATACTATATAGCCAAGCTATAAATAAAATCAACGGAAAAGAGCATTGAGTAGTGACCAGCTAATCTCACTATCTCATCAAAGACATTAGCATCACTTCACTTGTCCTAAATTTTAATTTTATAATATTTTAATTATTTAAGCAAATTAAACTTATTTCACTAAATGCAATAATTATTCTTTTGCCTTTAACTTATAATTTAAATATGGCTAAAATACTAATTGTTTGATAAAAAAAGAGATTAAAACAAAATAATACTGATTTACATATATCTTTCCACCCAGTAACGAATTATTTTAGCTATGAGATTTAATTGGTAATTGAAATGGAAGACTGCAGACCATCTTTGCCTATAATTCAAATTTATATTTTTGCGCTGATGCTTGTCCTTAGTCTGATAGAATATAGGTGCCCTCTTGCGACCAATGAATTCTGTCATTGAGGTTGTTGAGTGCAATTCACTTTATGATATACTTTTAAGTATGATTCTTAATTGAGAGTACCTCGATCTGAGATCAGATAAATCGTTCATTTATGAATTTTAAATAAGTTGTAATTAATGAGAACTAGGGATTAATTTAATCTAATTCACTCCTGTTACTACCTGATTATCAAATATATTCACACCACCTAATAAAAAACTTCATTTTAAATCTCTTGCTCCCGATTATCCTTTCGTATTCATCCTATAATAAGAAAAAATAATTACAAAATCTGTATTATTAAATTAAAAAATATTAGAGGTAACTGTTGGTTCTGAACCATAAACAATGCAATAAATTTAAATGCAGTTTAATATAGGGTGAATACGAATACATCATTGAGGTTAAGTAGAACTTAATCAATATAGAGAACTGTAGAAAAGTGATATAAATTAAATTAGAGATAATTTTAAAGCATTATGTTTTTAAATTTATTAAGGGAGCTAGCTCAAACAAGATCACTATAAGAATTATTATGAATACTACCTTAGTCTAGTTTTTAATTTTCAGTGTCTGCTCTCAAATCTGTTTGTAGTTTAGGGTGAGGGTAGATTCCTTTTGAATGCTATAGTCGCTGAGAGTTTTGTCTCCTCAAGTTGCAAATCTTGTGCATGATGTTGTTCAATAGTACTCAAATGGAAGCATACTTTTGAAATTCTTAGGTCTTGCCTGCGAAGATGAGTCTCTGTTGATCAGGTGGGAAGCCTTACTTGTCCAACATACTTGCCTCCTCCTAGGTCACTTTCAAGTTGGGTTTTTAGTTGTTGATGTTGCAATTGCTGTTGATGTTGTAGTTGCTGATGAAGTCGTTGCAGTAGACATTTAAATTAATTTTACTATAAATTTAAAGCGTAATATATTATGAATCACTCAACAAGGAATAAAACAAAATGTATTGCTAAGGAAAAACAATCAACCATCATGTATTCATATTCATCCTATAATTTCCTTCGCTTAGGAAAATTATTTTTCTTCTCTCAAAGACTCTTTATTTAAGAATCAACGCAAGGATCATTTATAAGCTTTATAAATATAAAAGTGGTTTTTTCATGATAAAAGTTAACCGTGCTCTCGACTCATATTATTTACAATCTTAACTCCTTTTTAGGAAATATTAAACAAGCAATTTAATCATTAAAAATTTGGATAAACAAGTTTAAGATTAATTTATTGATTATGACAATCTATTTAAGCAAATTTAATAAAATAATACTTTAACTGCAAAATATTTTAGTAGCTGGCCTCAGAAATTCATTATTCTTCTATTTTATATAAAATCGATTCCTAGCAGAATATATAACTAAATCAAAATTACAATATATATTGTCTTTGAGTTTATGTTGTACAAGCCTCTGCGTTATTAAATTATATTTAGTATTCAATTAGAAAGTTAAAATTCAGGACGCACCTGACCGGCACTAGGCACCTGTCACTCTTTCCATGAAGGCTTTCTTGTTTGGTACTCCGTTGGCTGATGATATAGTACTTAAATGAGGCAATGGATAATTGCAGCCGAAGCCCTTGGGAAGGTGGTTAAGCTGCTCATTGGAGAGATAATCAATGGTAAGTGGTCTCCCATTTACCCTCCTAATCCTTTTGGCATATAGGGATTTGATATATGGGAAAACACTCAGTCATGCAGCAGGACAGCGAAGCCAAACGGTGCGGAGCAGCGATTTGCTCTCGGACCGATGCTACTCGATTATTCTTTTTATCCTTTTAGGTTTTTTTGGAAGGTATGCAGAAGCCGAAGGCTCTCAGAGTGTAAGGTGGCGGGTGTGCCACGTGTTTAATATCACTATTCGGCTTGTAGGTTCGGGGCGTCAGATAAGTGCGTCACAGCAATATCATTGACGTCACGACCTATCTTATTTATGCTGGGGGCCCCTTAATTCCCTTATATATTTACTTAAATTATATTTATTCGAATTCATAATAAAAGCATTGTCGGAGCAGGTTCCTGAGCATGGGTAGAACGATTATATATTTATAAATCGATCCTGCAAAAAGAGCATCATAATTTGGAAGGATATAATAATTTCATTATAAAATATAGACTCTATTGATCTAATATATTCTATAGAAATTCATTTTTGAAACAGTTTAAAGAGCTAATTCAATTTTAAATAAAATGCTGATGCTGTCCCAATATTATAGTTTCTGTAAATGTAGGAATAATTTAAATGACAAATTTTAATTAATATTTTTTATTTTTATCGATTTCAGAAAAATCTACAACCAAGGTGTATTTATTTCTCCAAGGAATTAGGAAAAATTAATAAATAGTTATAAAATGTAAAAATATACATATGTTTAAAATTAGTAAATTTATTATTTTTCCGGGGAGGGGCCTTTCCTCGTCATCCACTTTTTTTCATGAAAATACGAAAAATTATTATCTGGCCCAAAATCAGCTAAAAATACCGATTTAGTCCAATATCAAATCCAGATTGCCTATCCTGGTCATATTTTTTAATTAATTTTTTTGGGGAATATCTCATTAGAAAATTAATGTTTAAAAATTTAAATTGCAATTTAACCAGAAAAAATCGAAGTTTGAAATAGTAAAAGATATTTTATTTTATAATTAATTCATGGATCTCTTAATAAATATTATCATAGCCTTCGAGTCCTTTTTATAATTTAGAACTCTCATTAATTTAAGATAATCTTAAAATTAATAACTAAGTCTATTTATATCTATAATAATAATTTTGTTCCTTTTATGGATGATAATTTGGAAGGATATAATAATTTCATTATAAAATATAGACTCTATTGATCTAATATATTCTGTAGAAATTCATTTTTGAGACAGTTTAAATAGCTAATTCAATTTTAAATAAAATGCTGATGTTGTCCCAATATTATAGTTTCAGTAAATGTAGGAATAATTTAAATGAAAAATTTGAATAAAGCTTTTTATTTTATATCGATTTCAGAAAAAATCTAAAGCCAAGTTGTATTTATTTCTCCAAGGAATAAGAAAAAAAATTAATAAATAGTAATAAAATGTAAAATATACATAAGTTTAAAATAAGGAAATTTATTATTTTCCCTTATTAAGTCTGGGAGTATTTACAATAAAATTATCTTAAATTCATGTGGGAAAAAAACTTCAGAGAAATATAGGAAATTATTTATAATAGAGTAAATTAGCCACAAATGCTCTCAACACATATTTAAACTCGAATTTAAATAGAAGATATATTCTGATCATGGAAATGAAAAAGAATATTTTTATATTTGTTATAAATATATTTTTAATCTATATTAATTTTAGTATCATCCAACGCCAGAGACTCACTCTTATTTTGCATTTTCAATGATTTTATCTTAAAATATGGCTAAAGTACTATTCTATGTAAATTTAAGAATTTTTATATTTGCATAAATTTATTATATAACAAATTATGATTAATTTATAATGTATTTAGGAATCAGCAGTAATCGTGTCCACCATGGCTGTGTAAAATTCGGTAGAACTCTTATACCTCGCATCAAGACATTAAAAATAATTGTCTCCTATACTATCCATATTGATCAAAGTTAACCTGTTACGTAATTTAAAAATAAAAAAGAACAGTTTTAGATGTTTTTATTACCATAAAATAGATTAATTAAGAGCAATTATATATTTAAAATATGAAAATACTTTTGGCAGTATATTTTTAGAGTGTATTTGCATTTTTCCTGAAGTTATTTTTTATTTTAAAGAAGTAAAATTATCAAACAATACATCCTTTAACATTGTAATTATTAAAACCCTTTCATTAAATAAAAATGATCAATCATTAAAATAAAGAAAGTTTTATAAATTATATTTAAGATCTTTTAAATAGTTTTTTCTTCACTCAATTGAAATGCACATAATTTATTTG
This sequence comes from Tetmemena sp. SeJ-2015, assembly GCA_027382625.1. NCBI lineage: Eukaryota > Ciliophora > Spirotrichea > Sporadotrichida > Oxytrichidae > Tetmemena > Tetmemena sp. SeJ-2015. The sequence goes on from JAJKFJ010021155.1 coordinate 15,137, forward strand.
TTAAAAAAATTTAATGTAATTGCGTTTGTAGCTAGATTAAACGAAAGCATGTATTCTAGATTTAAGCAGGATTTTCAAAATTATAAACTGATGCAGTTGCTGTTGACCTACGTTAGAGGAGAACAGGCTAAGTTTCCTGATGTGGTGCCTCTGATGTAGTGGCCTTTTTTAAAGTTCTCTATTCTCGCCGAAATTTAATTGAAAACCCGAATTTTAATAAAATAAGTAAGAACTTTAATTTTTTAACTTTACTAGATTGGTTTATGGGAGAATTAGATTAGATTCAGGTGTACCCATTTCAACTACCGCACCTGAATTTTTATTAATCCACTAATCCACCAAAATACCGCAGCTGAACTTTGAGATCATATCTATTAGAGTGTAACCGAAATCCAACATGTACGATCTCATCTCTGAGTGCCAACAGTATCAAGAAGCCGGAGTGTGATCCATGCCCAGTGCGGAATAACCCCAGGGGATGACGCTTCGAACCCTGCCGGTGACCAGAGACGGTGTATGTTTGTGAGACGGTTGTTTGCAGTCAGAATTTGATAAGGATGAGGAGAGAAACAGTAGCAGTGAAAGACGATTCTAAGGGGGTTATTCCGCACTGGGCATGGATCACACTCCGGCTTCTTGATACTGTTGACACTCAGCGATGAGATCGTACATGTTGGACTTCGGTTACACTCTAATAGATATGATCTCAAAGTTCAGCTGCGGTATTTTGGTGGATTAGTGGATTAGTAAAAATTCAGGTGCGGTAGTTGAAATGGGTACACCTGAATCTAATCTAATCCTCCCATAAACCAATCTAGTAAAGTTAAAAAATTAAAGTTCTTACTTATTTTATTAAAATTCGGGTTTTCAATTAAATTTCGGCGAGAATAGAGAACTTTAAAAAAGGCCACTACATCAGAGGCACCACATCAGGAAACTTAGCCTGTTCTCCTCTAACGTAGGTCAACAGCAACTGCATCAGTTTATAATTTTGAAAATCCTGCTTAAATCTAGAATATTGCTGAGTATAAAAAGTGCTCGAACTTAAATAGCCTCCAGATCCACAACCCACTATTATTTAAATAGTTATCATATGGCTGCTCAATTAAATATTAAATATTTTTAATTTGTCTCATATTTTTAGAAGTATAAATACATTAATCAAAAACTTTGAAAAAATGCAATTGAAAAGCCGTCGAAATTTATTTTAGATTATGAGATTACAAGATAGCAATTTAACGAAATTTCTATTCTTTCCTCTTTGATTATTATTTTACATAAGGGAAGATTGTTTTATCTAGATATTGACATTATTATTAAGATAATAGAATTGCATTTTTCAAAATTTTAAATTTAATCAATTTTTAATCAAATTACTTTAAAATTATTCTTTAGAGGGGCGACTAGAGACATTCAATTACAGTGACTTTTTTATTAATTTAATTTGAGAGTTTAATTAAAACTAAGAACATGAAAGTAGAATTAATGCAACCCTTAATCCATAATTGTCAGAGCTATCATACAGATTTCTAAATTTAAACTCCTAACAAAAATTCAATTGAAAGTGAAAGCATGAAGTAAAGGAGACAAGTTATCTACTTAGACTAGCTTGATGGGCCCGATTTCATAGACCCTAATCTTTTCTACTAGCAACAAGCCATTTCTAAGACTTCATAACTTTTCCAATATCAATAAGACATTCGTATAATGGATGGAAACAATTCAGTTAATCTTTCAACAACAAACTAGAAGGGTTCGAAGAATCAATTTAGAACCCCTAAGTTTTAAAAGTTTCAACTCTAACAAAGCTTTAGTAATCAATATAATGATTTAGCCTCAAGAAATAGATAGTAGATAGGTTGCTTCACTTCCAGCAATCACAAGGTATCTTAGTAGCAATTTATGCCAGTTAGGGATGAAAGTATGATGATAAGAGGTGGCGACATGAGTAAAAACTATTTTAGCATTGATGGTGAAGATCATAGTGAGTCTACTCTTAAGTAGCTATCACTAACTCCTTCGAATTCTTAAAATTCTAAGTAGCATTAGATCAATCAATGTGGCTGCTCCACAGAAAAGTTTTATCACCAAAGCAAGTAGAGAATGTAGACCAATTAAAATTTCCAGCAGATCTAGCTGATTGAGAAGCAGTTGCAAAATTAGGCATTCTCAGGTGCTAATCCAAACGATGAATCCTTGATGATGATGCTCAATTAACATGAAACAAACTTCAACAGTTCTTAAATCCATAACTAGCCGCCTTCCTCTGGAGAGGACAAAAGTTTCACCATTGATTGTAGTTAACCTTTTTAACTCACTATTTAGACATTGGATAATAGTTACTTCAACTAAAACTACAATAATCTAATAGTTTATTAGTAGAAATTCGCATAAAGACCTATTAATAATGCTGTTGAAATATCTCGCCCTGTCACTGTAAGAGAAATTAATCAGAATCAAAGACAATAAAAAAAATTAGCCTCGCGATTCAGTACAACACTTGAAACTCAAATAAAGCAAAATAGCTGTGGAAATTTTATAGCAGGACTAATTTTGAAACTATTTTCTTAAATAAAAAAAGTAACTAAAACTAGTCGATAATTTATTTTTCTTCAACCAGTATAGAGTAAATAAATAAGAGACCAAACCTTTGCGCAAACTATCTAGAAATGTACCAAACCTGAAAAAGACTCTTTCAAAGTGAAATAAAAAGATAGGAGAAAGTCATAATAAAAATTAATAGAGTTTAAATTTATATGCTTTTTTATAAATTTCTTTTCAACTTCATCTTCAGAGTGTCCTTTATATAATATATTTCTTTTGAGCATCATCTATTTTCATTTAAATTAAAAAATTTTAATATTTTTTAGAGAGTTTTTTCGATAAAAGCTACTTTTCAGTTTTTATAGTTTTAAATATATTTAGTGAATTTTTTGGGAAATTTAATTAAGATTAAGGGCCAAATATAATTTCATTGCACTCTTGTCCAAAGCTTTTGGCTTCAGTATTCTTAGTATGTTCAGTAAAGGTTCCTCATTAGATTTTTGTAGTCCTTCTCCATCATCTGATCCTTCAAATCTTTTAAAGATCTGATCTGATCCCCTTCTTGAATAGCCTGAGATATAGCTTCGATTAATGCCTTCGAATTTCTCTTCCTGTACACAATCTGCATGATCTGCTCTAAGTCTAGCATCTGCTCGATAGCCAGCTTCTGCATTCCTTGAATGATTTACAGCTTAGTCTGCTTGGAGATCGGCAGGTAAACAGATTGGAGCAAGCCTCTTGAACGGCTGCTCCGCCCTCTCATCTGCAAGTACTGGCTCTCGCTCTCCACATTGCAAGCTATGAAGACTTTGGCATCTTGCCGGAACTTTGTATTGTAGCCAAAGCTCTCTTCAGGAGTGAGGATCAAGACGCCATCACTCCATTATTAGATCTCATCTAGAGTGGACATTGTTATCCCTACTCTGATATTTTTGATACCTTGCCTCTGAGCAGCTCCTTATATCTTCTCGATCTCGCTTCTATCAGCGAATATTAC
>JAJKFJ010021156.1:0-17959 GCA_027382625.1 Tetmemena sp. SeJ-2015
TAAAGTACTAGAGACATCAAGTTGTTCAAGTGTCATGTTTCTTCAATGCGCAATAACTCACCATGGCTGAATCCCTGTTGAACAACTCTTTGGTCAATTGAAACGATAATTAAGAAAGCAAAAGTTGATGCAAGTAAGTTTAACGATTCTCGTTGAAAACTCTAACATTCGCGTTATAGAGAATAGTTGGTAACGGCGATCGCTCAAGCAATCAAAGATCTTGATCAAACGAAGACTCAGTCACTCTGGTTGTTCAGTATCAAAGCATGGATTCAAACTCTAACCCTTGGCCATGTTTGAAGATCAAGATTGAGAATCTCATGTATCGATTAAATAGATTGATAACTCATGCTTCGCAACTTATGTTTCATAGCTCATGTTTCATACCTCATGTTTGAGAATTCATGCTTGGGCACTCATGCTTGGGCACTCATGCTTGACAACTCATGTTTGAGCACCCATGTATGAGAACTCATGTTTGGTCATTCATGCTTGAGCACTCTTGTATTAGCACTCATGTATGAGCACTCATGTTTCGGAACTCGTGTATGGAAACAAATGTTGTATATATAATGTTTGGGCAATCATGTGTGAGCACTCATGTTTTCGCACTCATGTTTTCGCACTCGTGTTTTAGAACTCATGTTTTAGCACTCATGTTTTAGAAGTCATGTATCACAACTCATGTATGATGACAGCTATTATATATTTAATGTTGGCGAACTTATGATTTAGCAGTCATGTTTTCGCAGTCATGTTTTCGCACTCGTGTTTTCGCACTCGTGTTTTCGATGAATAATATTGATTGATATATTAAAGATGATATTAATAAGAGACTTGTACTCACATAATTTTTGACATTTAATTCCAATATCATAATAAAATTACCTTTTTTTAATTTTTGTAGCAATACTCGGCCGATAAAGAGCACTTATAGTACCAAGTTTTAATACAGATGAACTTCGTCCTCGTTCGTCCAGGTTTTACAGAAACCAACTGAAAAAGTTTGAAAAATCTGGGCTGAACGTATAATATTCTTTTTAAGAAGACTATCTTTAACAATAGTTGCGGTTCTATTTTCGAGTTATCCTTCCTACTTTCATCTTATGTTTCTAGTTTTTCAGCAACTTCTTTAACTAGCATATGATTTAAAATGATTTGATATGTGATCACTGTAAAGCCGTTTGAGGATAATTTCCAAAACAAAATGGAGGCTTTTAAATTAAAATAATAAGATTAACGAATTCTGCATATTGATAATAGTCTACCACTTTTTCTTGTTCTAAAACTACTCCATCTATTACACTATAAAGTACTATTCATAGCTTAAATAGCAAATATATTAATTTTGAATTTAAATTTATTTCTCAATAGGCTGGTTGGTCTGTAATTGTGGTGCTCTTCTTTTTGATAGGCGCTAACCTAATCATAATGATGAGCTTGAGTGTAATGTAAGATAATCCCATTAGTTGTAAATCTTATTGTTATTTTAGAAACACTTTTGAGATTATGAAAAGAATCTTCTTCAGATTCACATACTACAGAAAAGGCTAGATTCAAAGTTTCTTCCACATCTTTCACAATAAAATATTTATTTAATCTTTAGTGATAAAGCATTCAAAGAGAGTTTCATAAGATAGAGAGCTTCCACGCTTAATTAAAAGGGATTTGATGATACTAGAGTAGTCACAATCATGCCCATGATCAATAATGCTATTGACTCTGAATTAAGTCTACAAACTGATGCCAAGATAATGCAACCTAAAGACCAAGAAGAACAATTGTCATTAGATCGTAGCAAGATGCCCATTAACTTAAGATATTTATTTATTGCTTGAAGTAATTATTTTGTAAAATTTTAAATACTAAATAAATTAAAAGCTTTATCCTAAATTTTGATAAATTTGAATAAATAAAGACATCTCTATATAAATAAATACCTTGATACATAATTTCTTACTTACTTTGAAACATAATAAGTAAATTTTAAACAAATTTCTTAAAATTTAATTAACCATATTTTTAGTTTCTTTCATCCAATTAAAACCTTTTTTCAGATTATTCTTCTGCTAAATTATTTTCCTGCAAAATTTTTCATATTTTAAGGAAAAAAATCATTTGATTCATTATATTAAAGAAACTGTTACTGTTTAAAAACATAGCGCTAAAAAATTGATCAATTGATTGAAATATAAAATCCTAAAAAATAACTCATTTATAAATTAAAATAATTCTCATTTTCTATGAAATCAAAGTCTATTGGTTATTTTGACTGATTTATGACTCATCTGATTATGATAATTATAATTGCTCCTCTTTTTTATGTTTTATATTTAAGACTTTCAACATCAATCACTATGAGTAAATTATCAACTAATGACGGTATATATATATAAGTACACTCTCCGGCCCACTAAGTATCCTTAAAAAGAGGGACTTTAAAAGTAAACCTTATTCCTAAAGGAAAGGCTAATTTTAAAAGAAGTAACAAGAGTCTTCAACACTCAATATGTTCCAAACTAATTCATCATTACACAAGCAGATTGAGTTTGAGAGCGATGTCGCTCATGATTTTTGATTCCATTTCTTATTTTCATAAATTATCCAAATTAGAATTATTGGATCATCTGATTTATTCTCAAACAGATCAGCTTATTTATTTAAGCATTTATTGGAATAATCCTCAATTTATGTTATTATATATGTTAATTTAAATATTTTTAAAGATCACACATCGACTCTCCAACTTAGAAGCCTAAGTGTTGTCGTGACGTCACGAGTCACAGTTGAACCTTTCGGTGTCGGCTTTTTTAGTAGTAAAGACGTTCGCTGATGTTCAGCCAATCAAGCAGGGTCCTTTGCCTACCAAAAAACCTTTGTGGTGTGTGAAACCGATGAGGAAAAAGAATCTCAGCGGCGCCCCTTACTTTGTAGTCTGTTACATCATGCTGTTGGTGTCTATTGTTGTTTGTGAACTTCAATGTCTTGCCTCCCCGTGAAAGGGAGTATCCCACTTTCAAGCTCACACCTCCTTTTAAGAACTCACACGGATTACTAAACTAGATCGCGTCTAGGGGGTAACGCAAAGTAGCAGGGCATTGAGTAATGGCCAGCTGATCTCACTACCCCAGTTAAGCCTACTTTGGTGCCACTTCACGGGTTATAGATTTTAAATTTCTAATTTAATAATTTTGATGGCTTATAAATCTGATAAGAGTTTTGAAATAAATTTAAGTGCTTAAGTTGCGAGTAATTTCCCTGCTGTCTTAACAGGCTGAATCAATAAAGTTTAAAAAATATTCCAAGAACAGAATGCAACGTTTTTATAATTCCTAATCAATATATTCAAGCAAAAAATTAAAAAAAAATTATCGATAAAAATGCTTTTGAAAGTGTTCATTATTTTAAGTTGAAAATGAAAATCTTAAGTAATAAATGAAAATTAATTCAAATAACTTCAATATATTAAAATATAAAGTTTTAATGCTGAAGATTTAGTTTCAATATTTATTGGAAAATTAAGAAGCTATTTTAAATAATTTCTTTCATACAGCTTTAAAAATAATTCCTTAAGTAAAATTTGATTAATGTTTTCAAGGAGTTTAAGAAATGAAAATTTTGTATTCTATATTTAATTAATTAAATTATATGCTTTTAAATATATTTTGTTGAAATATGAGTAAATTTTAAAAGAAAAGCAATCAAACTAAATACTTAAATTAAAAAATATTTAATCTGAAGTTTCGCATTTACAGAAGATTTATATTGAATAAAAATCGACTTTAGATTTGCTAATATTAAATTAATTTTTGATAAAATTTATTTTATAATTTTCATATTCTTCTAGTGGATATTTACCTTTTAGATTGATCATAATTTTACTTTCTATTTTAATTTTTTTAATAAAAAAGATAACTCCTGCATTATTTAAATATATCATTAAAAATATTATATAATTTATTCCTTTCATTTATAAATAGTTAAAATCTTAGAAAGATAATTTCAATTAAATCAAATATAGGTAGGAATTTTAATGGAATTAAGAAGGGAGTAGGAAGTAAATTAAAGAGGAGGCTAAGCATGGGCAGTTGACGGTTTTCTATCTCTGCATTTCCTTCTTGCTCATGCATTGTAGTTAAAATTAAAATATTAAATTAATCAACTTAGCCTTTATCTAATAAAAATAATAGGCAAGAGGAGTTCGCTATAATTATGTTTTTTATTTATTATTATTAATTTAGCATCACTAATAATATAACTAATTCAATATAAAGCACTAACATGCTGTAATATTGAAATTCTTAGGAAAAAGCACTCTGAGACTATTCAAAAATCAAGGATCCAGGACAAGTAAAGCGAAAGTAATAAAATGAGCAACTCAAGAACTCAAAAGATTTCCACTCTGTAACTCAAAAAAGCAAATAAAAAAAATAGAATAACCTGAGATCCAAATGTAAACTATCTTCAAAAATCGTATGTTTCACTTGTATGATCATAAAGATTAATATATTAATTATTAAAATCGACTCATATTTATATCTCTTTTTAAGGTTAATTTTTACAAAGTCAGTTTTCTATAACTTTTAAATCAATATAAAAAATAAAGCTATAATTTAATTTAATATGAGATTATTTCACAATTGTTAATTCTTTTCATTTGCTCTAATTATGAAATTAAAATGCAGAATGAGATAAAATTAGTGTATTTTAAAGTAATTAAAGAGCATCTGTTGAGATATAAATCATGAATTATAGCAAGGATTCTAATAAAGGTATAATTTTGCTGCTTTATTCAAATATAGCATGAATTTAGCTGATTAACAAAATCAAATATTTTTTAAATAAAAATATGGTTGTACTATAAGCTGCTAATTTTGTGATTATCATAGAAAAATATATAAATTATAATTAAATGCTTATTCTTTCATCATTACAATAAATATTCTTGATTACAATGAAATCAGTATTTCTTGAAGGAACTCCAAAATTATCTCATGATGTCAATGCAAAATATAATCTTCATATTTCGATCTTTAAAAATTATATAAGAAAGAACTAGCTCAATAAACGGATAAGAAACTTATTGAGATTATACTTGCATCAAATTTAGTTTTTGCAGTGTTCTTTTTGGCATTGATTTGCGTCTAATATCAGTATTTTAAAAATTACAAAAAAATAAAGTTGAATTGTTAGAATTAAAGTATTGGATAACTTTCAATCACCAAAAAAGATGCAATTAATTGAATAAAACTAGCTTTTCAAAGCAAAGCAAATGAAATTCTTTCTTTTCACTCAGATTCTTCTACTGTAAGATATTTATTTGCTTTAAAGAGCTTTAGAACTTATCTCATTTAAATTATAAATTTAAAATAGTAATGCAAATTCAAACTATAAAATATTATAAGTATTTCATTTGAAAAAAGAGCTTAATTTTAATTTTAAGATTCTTTAAACTAATTAATCCGTATAGTGAGGAAGGATCTTCGAAGGAATTGAACCGCTAAAATGAGGAAATTAATTGATTAAATTTTAGATTAGATTATATCTTTAACCTTACTCTTTATTTAGCTAAAATATATAGAATTATTATTATTCAATAATTTTTAGACACTCAAAATTTTTAAAGTAAATCTTAAAACTTTTAGAACTATTTTGAAAGTGGAGGTTTAAGTGGAAGCAGCCTCTTGTGCTTATGCTCCTCTTCCTATCATTTATCTAGGTTAAAATGCAGACTTCACTGCTTAGGCTTACTTGTCAGCTAAAACTGGGTTTTAATACATGGCTGGTGTCACTGGAGACTCTCGATTCCATCCTCAAGCCAGTCAGTCAAATAAAATGCCTTTTATGGTCAAGCTAAATGCAGAAGGTTACTATATGAGTGGCAAAATTTTAAATGATGTGGTTTCTAATGGAAACGTAAGGTAGATGTCCTTCATGTCCAAATATGAGGTCGAAGATTATTTTGTTGTTGCCTATGTCACAAACTATCAGACTTATTATTCCAAATCGGTAATTAAATTATATTGAACGTTTTTATACTATGCGTTTTATCAATACTTTTTGGGGGGTAAAAATAATCAAGTCCTGATTTATTTTCATTTAAATACTCAATTTATTTACTCTTATTATTGACCAATAATTGTTTACAGAATTGTATTTAAGGTTTATTTACTGAACCCATTCTTTGTTTTCAGTACCTCTTTAAAAAAATATGAAAGTTTCTTGGTTGGATTTTTATGGGTCTTAAACTTTGAATTTAATAATTATTTTAAATGACTTTTTCAATGTAAATTTACTCGACAGAGCCCAAAAACTCCGGCTTGAGTATCTAGTTTATGTCGTTCATAGGGCGGCGAGATGTAGGCGGTCCAGGCTTCCAGGTTCTTTCAATTTACTCATTGACATCTGTTTTTTATTTATGCTTCGTACTAAATAATGTCGCTGGTTGATTTTTTTTAAATATAGGATTATTGAATAATAATTTCTCAACTGACTACAATGGATATGATTATGGACTTCAAAAATGGTCAACTACAAATACTTAAGTCTACACCATGTTCTACGAAGATAACTCAAGAATAACAAAATATTATTAGAGTTTATAAGTTTATATTAAGAGCCAACTATATTGCAATCGTGGGAGGGTGGAGTAAATACTAACTTACAGAAACTGTATTTTATGCTAAATTTTAAATTTATAGTAGGATAAAAATAAATTGAATATTAGCAATATATATTCCCTCACTGACAGCTTATAATATCTCGGGAGCTGCAACGCAAATTAGCTACAATATGCCTACGTATTTATAATTTTTATTGGAGTGTGGGCTTTCTTAATGATGCGAATTCTCTGGGGAATTCATACTATGTGAAACAGGTGCAGAGCATTGTCTCAAGTACTCAGAATGAGGTATTTGCTTGCACTGGCGGCGAGTATGTGATTCCTTATAGGAGTGTATATTGGATTGAGGACTTCACCATCTAACCTATTGTTACTGCTAACTATCAATATAATCACGAAGACTTATTTAATTTAAATAAATAGCATATTATACCTAGGAATCTTTAGGAAAATAATTCTTAAATACAAGCTGTTCTTGTGCTCTAAACTTTCTCATTCTTATTTAAACCTATATATTTCGTTAATTTTTTAAAAGAATAGCTGCTGCTGAAGCACTCGTCCTCCATCTGCAAAAACGCAGATTGCTCAAGCGAGCACGGGATCTCGACCCAGCCAGTCTGACCACGACGACACCTGCCCCAAGTGGCTGAGTGAATCTTGCGTGGCAGGTGTCGTCGTGTTCAGACTGGCTGGGTCGAGATCACGTGCTCGCTTGAGCAATCTGCGTTTTTTTTGCTGATGGAGGAGGAGAGCTTCAGCAGCAGCTATTCTTTTAAAAATTAAACGTATATAAATTACCTGGGATGTAGTCGTAATAGTTAAAAGCTAAATTAAGCTTGCGGCTTTATGATTATTATTTCATTCCCTTAAACTTTACTTTGCTTTACTTTAACGTATATAAAGAGGTTTATATTAGAGAAACAAAGATAAGAGCACAAGAAGAGCTTGCATTTTAGAATTATTTTCCTTTAGATTCCTATATATATAAGTTCTTAATGATTATGATATCTTTATTATTTACTATTTATATATATATATATATGTTGGGATCATTTAAAAGAAAATACATTAAATTATTTAACTTGGGAGAGTGTTTAGACATGAAGGTCTTAACTTCTCCCAAATATTACATGCTAACTCAAGATCTAGTAAATTTACAATTGATAAGACTCATAGCTATCAATTTTTCAAAAACCGCCTAGCAAACTTTTATACAATTCTATAATTATTATAACATAATAAAATCTTTTATGGTTATATTTAAGTTTTAAATACTTTTAAAATTATTTCCTAAAATTTTTCATCTGTTACACTATAAATAAATTTATCTGTTTAAATTTTGTTTAAGTATCTGCGTATTTCATTGGTTCTAAGATTTTTAATCTTATTAATTATGTAAAACTCTGACTATTATTTCTGAGCTACAGATGTTTACAGGTACTTTCATCTATATTCCGAACGCAAAATTCCTGTCGACTGATGTGGCCTACTTCATGGCTAGAATATATGAGGTAGAATACGATGGGCAGACAATGCTTTCTTCGGCATCCAGGAAATCTGCTTTGATGTTTATTATTTAATGACCACGGATCCCTATAACACTTGCTACCCAGTAAAATCCCCTTCATAATTTAAAGTATATGCCTAATATTTTCTCTTTGATATTTTTTAAAAATATTTTTTATTGTATATCCTCAAATATGAATTAATAAGGATTTAATTAAAAAATTGTATGAAATATTTTGTGTAAATATCTATAACTTAATATCCAGCTTAAGATATTACGACAACTCTTGCCACTGATTATATATATAGAGGAGAATTTATTAGGAATAGATTTACATTACTTAATTCAATAAATATGGCACAAATCAGAGACAGTTTGAAAGCTATCTCAAATATTAATAATCATTCTTTGATGCAGCATAAATTTAAAAGTACTTAATATCCTTGCCACTTTTGTACAGAGAGAGCTCAGAGCTATAATATACCTAAGAATCTAAAAGAAAATCGTGAAAGCCTTAGAGAAATACAGTCTAAGAAAAATAAGAAGAAGCTAGAGATAGGAGTTGAAGTGATATATATTAACTTATCATATATTTAAATTTCTTAATTTTTAATGTCTGTTGACTTTTTGCCATCCCCACATATCTCAGTACAAGTGTCTTTAGGTGCTGGTTCAACTGTTTCTCGAAAGCATGAGTGAAAGTAGGGTGTCTGTTTTACTCGTCTCCACTAAAGTGGAACTCTGCTATTTTAGTTGCTTGGTTGAAGTTGAAATGCTTTTGAACACTTTTGACACTTTGCACTTTGAGTGAGTTTTTTAGCTTATCTGATAGTCAACATACTCTCCGATATCCTTTTCGTTGAACAGAGTGGAAAAGTTCCTTTTCCTTCCACTTTAGTGGAGACGAGTAAAACAGACACCCTACTTTCACTCATGCTTTCGAGAAACAGTTGAACCAGCACCTAAAGACACTTGTACTGAGATATGTGGGGATGGCAAAAAGTCAACAGACATTAAAAATTAAGAAATTTAAATATATGATAAGTTAATATATATCACTTCAACTCCTATCTCTAGCTTCTTCTTATTTTTCTTAGACTGTATTTCTCTAAGGCTTTCACGATTTTCTTTTAGATTCTTAGGTATATTTTGAAATTAATTTAGCTTAATCAATTACTAAATAGGGCTTAAAGTAGAAACTCATATTATTTTTTATTTACTTTCGAACAATTTACTAGGGTCAATTTGCTAATTTAACTGCCACTATTTGGCATACTCAGCCTAATATTTAACCATTAGATTTTGAATTAATCTTGCAAGATTAATAATATATCCTAAAATAATTAGTAAGAACTAGATAATGATGCATTCGTCGTCTAGTGCTCATTAAATAGTAAAGTAGATAATAATTAAATTTTCTACATCCCGAGCTGGTAGTGAAGCAAGTTGCCCAATCCTCAATCCGACAACTACATACGCTCCGAATCCTGGAGCTTTCGGACCTGATCCTACTTACAATGTTGGCGTTTGGTGTTTTTACTATTCATTATATAATTTAAAATTAATTTTGACAAATAACAAAACCTTGAAGTATGTGGTGACCCTGTTGAAGTAAAAGCATTAATCTTGATGAAAATTAGACTTACAGTCTGATAAAACATCAATTAAACCCTCTTAAAAAAACGATAAGCCTTCAGCTTTTTTCTAAAACCAAATATCATAATAAATAGGTAGAAACTAGTTGATAAAAATCGAGGAATTCTCTTCCATTAGTTATGTGCTTATCTCATAGTATTAAGAGCGCATTTTTGTTTTGAGAGATTATGATCTCCCTCCTCCTTACCGAAGCTGACTAGAAGGGTCTGATTACCTAAATAATTAACTAAGTAAGTGCTGGAAAAATAATTTTTAGGAGTTCAAAATCCAAACTTATCTTTTTAGCAAACCACATGATTGCGGGTCTCTCCGATAAAAAGGGATGAAGTAATTATTCGCTTCTCTCGTTGGCCCATAGCTTAGTAGAATTTTGCTCCTCTTCAGTTGGTTATATATTTTAAACTTCTATTTGAATTAATAATTTGAATTGAACGAATGATGTAATTATGTTTTTATAAAATAGTTGAATACCTCTGGGATTACTTTTCCAGATAGCACATTTTACTATTAAAATTGGAAATTTATAGTTTTAAAATCTTGTAATTAAAAATATATTTAAAAGATATTAAATTTAGCATTATTATTAGATAGGCACTTAAATTTGAATTTAAGAGTAGAAAAGATCCCATTCTCATAGTTTAAAAGTAATTTCTCTTAAATGGGTTTGAACTAGTAAAAGGGTTTTTATACTAAATATGTAAATTATATCGATTTTAGAGGAACTGAAGTGCACACCCCCAAATATGAACAAAATGTCAAGAAAGGTGCTCATATAGTGTCAAAATCAGCCAAAAATACCAAAAAATTAAGTTATTATGGCTTTCATATTTCCCTTAGATGGTCATTTTTCCGAATTTCAGATTTTTATTATATAATCTATAATTATTATTCATTGAATGTAATATTCATGATTGATTGATGCTATGATTATGTTTTAATCCCCGATAATAACTGAGAATCTTCGAGACTCTATATTCTCCATTCAGCCCCGATTTTTGACTACTGGCTAGGAAGCCAAATTGTCCAGTAAGTAGCCAATTTTTTTAGTCTTTTTACTGAACTTTAAAGAAGTTGCTTCAAACCCATCCATAATTGGCATGTTGCAATCCATAAATTTCCTTACAATTGTGGCATTTAATAAAGTAAAATTACCTTTTTTTTTAATTCTAATAGCAATACTCGGCCCACAAGGAGCTCTTACAGTACCAAGTTTTAACACAGATGACAAGAGCTTCGTCCTCGTTCGTCCACACTTTACAGAAGGAGACTGAAAAGTTTTTGAAAAATCAAGCCTGAACGTATAATATTAAGCTATTTCAAAAGAGGATGTTTGCTCTATAGTAAGTCCCCATATAGTTGGATAAAATGAAAACTTATTTAAGCTATAAATTGTAATGATTATTCGTAAGATTCTCTAAAGAACTGGTAAACAGTTTATCAAGGAATTGGAAGCTGTGCTTTTATGTAATTGTAGATATAGTAGTAATCTTGTCCATTATATTAAAGCTTTTCAGATTCTTCTATAATTAATATTCAATTTAAAATTGTTAAAAATTTGTGAGAACACTTAATCACATTTATAAAACTGTAGGTCGAATCATAAATGTTATGAAAATTAACTCTCGCATCTTCATAAGACTTTAGGTTCACGAATAAAATTGAGCCAGGAAATAATTTTAAGTCGTTTTATTAAAATTTGAAATTATAAATTTTTCTCCTCATTAAAATTTTGAAAGCTAAAATTTTGTAATTTTTTGGCTTTTTTATACGTTTTTTGGACTAAATTTACGTTTTTTCAAATAAAATTTTGATCATAAAAAGTTGGGGGTGTGCACTTCCTCCCCCCTTCCCGATTTTAATTATGTTAATCCCAATGCTATAAATTCAAATAAATAATTTTCTTTTTTAATATTATCTGATTAATTTAATCATAAAATTAATTGATTATTTTAATAAAAATATCGATAGTCTATTAAACTAATAACCCTAAATAAAATGTGCTATGAAAGATTTTCCATTAATTTAAGGAAAATAGTGATTTTAATCCAAACCATTAAATAGATTATTCTATTTTAAACTTAAATTTTATATAAATACAGTTCATTGAAAAACCATAAAATGATTATTTGGTATTGGTTTTAAGTATATTTTACGTGGGTGTAGAAAACTAATCTTTGCTGTTCGGTAAATGCACTAGTTAGTGTGGAGAATATATTGCTAATGTTCAGTATGCTCCTCAGGGTATTCATTATTTATATATTAATTATATATGATATTCATCTTAAATTAAAATTATAAATATATAATTAGCAAACACTCTATATAATTATTTCAAATTATAATCAAATTAATTAAATAATCATATAAGAAGAAAAAATTGAATTTATTAAAAAGATTCCTGTATTTTTCTCTAAAAGATAATAGATTCGAATCTGCAAAAGATACTTTACCTTTAAGTTTTTACTTTTTGAAATGCAATTAAATGAAATATGAATTATAATTGAGTGATAATTACAACAGCTTAACTTACACTCTTCCTAGTTTCATGAACATGAACTACACTGAGTTGACTCTCTATATTAACCCTATCACACAAATTTTAATTATAATCAAATAAACCATGAAATGCTTAATATGCAATACCAGCATGAGTGATATAGGCTATTACTACATGGCATACAGCTGCGGCTTTTAGAAATATTTCACAGAGAGACACCTTATCTACTATTAATAAATATTATCTATATAGGTGACCCTGCAACTCATTTTATTTTCCTTACTCAAGTTGTCATCTCTACCACCACTACCACTACCACCACCACTACGACAACAACCACCACGACAACAACCACGACAACTACTACCACTACAACCACAACCACTACTACAACTTAAGAATTTAAAATACATTTAAAAAATTAATCTTGGCTCATTTTTATTCTATAATAGATAACTATAGTAACTAAAAGAAACTTATTAATAGCACATTAAATAATATTTATTTTGGGTTTTAAATAATTTTAACTCTTATTTTATACAACACCTGAGCCAACTACTACCTCCACTACTACTATTACATCTACAACTCCTGTTCCAACTACTACTATAGCATCTACAACAACTCCTGCTCCAACGACTACAACTCAAACCACAACTACTGAGTCAACTACTACCCCTCCTCCTGCAACTCCAGCTCCAAGACTCAATCCTTATTTCAAACGAGGGCTTGGTAATTTCACTATTATCCTAGGCCTGTTTGGAACTAACACATTACCTGAATGGTACACACCGATGGGAAGACCAGCAATCATTGTAGTCAGTCTGCAGAATCCCATGGCATCTGCGTTCATCTAATATTTCCCTAGCATGATATCTTTCGCAGTCTATCCCCTTTATGAAGCTTGTTTAGGAAGCTTTCTAGTCTATGTGTCGCTAGTTGACGTCTACGATCAGACTATCAGAACCGACTACACTTTCTGGGTGAATGTTATTCCTCCTCCCTCTGTAGCCACAATTCCTCCCTGGCAAGTAGGCAACGGCAACACAAACTCTGGAAGTGGAGGGGGTGCCACCATACCTGACTACGACTACTCTTTAAACGAAGGAAAGAAGCTTGACTATTATATATTATTATGTGTAGTACCTTGATAAGGCAACTGAAATACTTATTACTGAATAATGAACATTTCTATTTTTAACCTTAGAATTGCTAAATACTTTTCATGATCATCTTAATTACATAATAGCAACAGCAACGGCAACGGTACAGTGTTAGATCAAATGAATGCAACGGTAGTGAATGACATCTACAATATGATTGATTCACAGATTACAGGTGATTAGCTTGAAGAATTCCAAGATCTCATCACGACAAGCAACGCAAAAGCACTTTCCAGCAGATTTGTCAAACTCATCATCAGAGATTTTTAGAAATACAGCTCACAATTAAGAGTAGCTATAAATATTTGAGATGCATATGATCCGAAATTCAAGCCAACAATTTCAAGAATAGATCTATTTTTATCAGCAAGGACGAGTGACTATTGAATTCGGAAAGACTATCAAAGTTAAAAAAGAAATTTAATTTAAAGTCCCCAAATCTTTCAGTGCTCTGAATAACGTGGCTCTCACATTTGCATTGAAAAGAACCACTTAAGGCTCCTCATAGAGCAAAAGAAGTCTTCATACTTTTTATTTCTTGTGACTGAAACGCAGTATCAAAAGTTCAAAATCATCTCTTTCACTACAAGAAGGATGGTAGTCAAAGTCTCTTTCACTGACCCCCAGACCGTATCCACTCTTCCAGTAACTCTAACTTTTATTCACCATCAAATGCTTATAGACTAAAGATGAGATTGAGATCAGGATAATTAAATGCCTATCCTCATATCTAATTATATGGTATAATGATGAATGGATATTTTATGACTACTGAAGGCAATTTACCTGTCAAATATATGTATAACACCAAGAAACTCATTCCAAAGCAGATATAAAACTGTAACATACTTCAAATTCAATATCATTTATAGCTACCATTCTATAAACTGCTCAGCAAGCAACTTAAGCAGTAAATGCTTTTGTCCTTATAAATTTAATTATTTTCAATAAACGTGGGATTGAATACTATCTTGTAAGTTGAAATCTTCAGTTATAACTTTTAGAGCTACTTCCCTTTAATTCTTATGGGGTTTGTTGAACGCATTACAATTTGTTATTCACACTCCTCTATTGGATGTAAATTTTCCCTCGAATGCTCAATCAATCTTTGAAATGTTGGTGGATGTTGTGACCTTCGATTTCTTTCCTTCCTCAACTATTTTGAACATGCTATTTGATTTCCCAGAAGATGCCCCTTTCAATGATAGATTTGATACTCTTTATAATTTTATTATTAAAGTTATGAAAAAAGAGTTAGCTAAATTAATATAATTATCTTCTTAAACTTTTAAAGCCTAAGTAGAGCTTTTACTAAGATTAAAAATAGTTTAATTTTAGGATTTAGCTAATTCAATTATGTAATTTTAGAGTAAACAACATAAAAAATAGGTCAATTATTTCATACCTTTACTCTTGATATCTTTTGAACTTGTTTTCACTCTCTAAAGAGTTAACTCTAAAACGTTATTAGTCTTCGTTAGTACTGGAGAATCTTGGATCAAATGATTTCTATATGGTTATATTTATTATCCTCACTCCCATCGCATTCATCCTCAAAGTTTTCAGGAACAAAAAAACATGGTATGTAATTTCATATTGCTTATTCTTTCTTTTAAGGGCTGCAAGATACTACTCAAGTCTATCCTCTTTTATCTTCTTCAATCAATTTTCACTCATTTTTTTAAAAAAATACAAGATCATTTAAGACTTTTTGTAATAAGTTTATTAATTTATGAATGGTGCTATCAGGTTTCTTAAACAAAATATTTCTGATAGAGGGGTACCTTGAACTATTGCTCACTACTCTCGTTAACTGTCATGATGTAAGATTTGAGCTAATGATAGTTTTAGTTGACGAGCAGGAACTCAACTGAAATACTCTCAACAGTTATGGCTATACTATTTCTTATAATATGCCTTTTGTTTCCATTAGTCTCCTTCTTTTTACTCAGGGCTTTTCGTGATGAGTTGGGCC
Source organism: Tetmemena sp. SeJ-2015 (assembly GCA_027382625.1). NCBI lineage: Eukaryota > Ciliophora > Spirotrichea > Sporadotrichida > Oxytrichidae > Tetmemena > Tetmemena sp. SeJ-2015. The sequence goes on from JAJKFJ010021156.1 coordinate 15,421, forward strand.
ACCCCCACATTGAAAGCATAATGAGTTCACTCTATGAAGAAATCAACATTGAAAAGTCTTTTGCAGTTGGATACATCATAGTGTTCGCTATTAGAAGAGCACTACTTGTATTCTTCGCTGTTTTCCTTGCTGATACCCCAAGAGTTTTAAATTTTATATAAGTTAAGAAAATATTATTTTGTCTTAAAATAATTTCAATAGGATTAAGTTAGAATGAAATTCTTAAAATAGAGTCTTCCATTTGTCTTTTCTAGTATTTTAGCAAATTCTTTACTTGATCTATATCATTTCATAAATAAATAGATTTCAGTCAAACCATTTACGAAACCTTTCTTAAATCGAATGGAGGCTTTCAATTATAATTTAATTTGAAAATAAAACTTGTATATTATTTTTCAAAATACTTTCATAGTTTATAGTTAAAGAGTTTTTAGTAAATTATGTTTTGAAATTATTAAATTATAAAGTGAAGAATTAGGACTTTTTTCTATAACTTTAATTTAATTAACATTTTATTTTTCAATGAGATTTGCATATTGGTAATAATCTACCACTACTATATCTTCTTCAATGAGATTGTGGACTATAATCTTTAGTACTATTATAGCTATTAAAATTATTCTTAAATATAAATGATGAAATGCATTTGCAATAAGGAGGGTGGTCATTAGTGCTAGTTTTATTTTTACTGATTTTCACTAACCTGGCCATAATGATGACCCTCTCCATTATGTAAGAATTATTATAATATAACTTTTATAGTGATCTCTACAAATCCATCAAGCGAATTATCATACGCTTTTTCTACTACCGAAACGGAAGACTATCAAGGTTCATCTACGTCTTTAATTTCTTATTTTTAATAATATTTAATTCTTAAATTTATAGAAATATCTACTCAAAATTTCTATTAATTTGTATTAAAAATATAATTGCTTTTGGGAAATTTCAAAAGTCTTACTTTTTAATCTGAATATATTTTTGGATAAATTTTATAATTACTGAATAAATAAGAGTTTTTTTTAATTTGCTAAATCTAATTTGTTTTTATTTTACAAAATTGAGCATGCCATAATATATTTTAGTTTATAAATTCTTTAAGGACCCTCCTGCTGTTGAGAATACTTTAGCTGATCATAAGCATAAAGTCCTTCGGCAGGATTAAGATAAGGTTATTTCCTTATAGCCCAATGTGGAAAGTATGAACGACGAGGAACCCAAAGAGCAACTAGAAATTCAGTACTTGGACACAGAGAGGCCTTTGCATCAGAACGCAGATTATAATTTTAAACCATAATAAAATATTTAAGAAACTGTGAGGCTAAGTGAAATAAACATACTCAAGAAGAGCAGGGAAAAGATGAAATCCCAAGCAAATTTTTAACTCAAGACAACTGGAGCTGCTCTTGACAAACCAATTTCAAATAATTTAAGAACTAGAAATAATAGATATAACAAAAATTTATTAAAATTAATAATTCATTAAAATTCATTAACTATTACTCATTATCTAAGTTAATCTTTCTTCCTAATTATTTAGTTTTCTATCTAATCTAATAAAAAAATGATAATGAGCGTAAAAAATCAATTTAGATTATTAGAATAATAAACAAGTTCCCCAAACTAATCTACCAATATTAATCAGTATTCACAGGAGACTAAATCCTATGAGTGTATCAAAATATATTCTGCTTTAAAATTTTTATAAAATTATAATATTTTTTAAAAGAAATAAAATGCTAAATCATAAAATTAATTATCATGACAATGAAAGATTGAATAGTTTTCCTTTAATTACAATAAGCAAGGATTATTTATTTACGCATCTCACTTAAATCTTAATATTAAGTAAAAAAATTTATTATATATATTTTCTTTTTAAAAATATAATATAAAAAAGTGGTCTAATAATTATTTATATTGTTTCCAAATAAAGCGCTTATAAATCACATTAATTTACTATTTTATTACTTAAAACTTGATCTTCCTTTTAAAACTATTTTCCTCATTTGATAATTCTTGTTTTGGTCTATGTACTGAATTTGTAAATCATAAAACTTTATTTGTGAAAATTAAGACAATCTAATTTAGCTTTTAAATATTATTTACTACATATATGAACTTAATGATATTCTATTTAAATTTACATAAAAAAAAGGCCGATGACAATAAGTAAATTATGTATTCTTAAATTGGAAAAATCTTTATCTAAATAATTTTATAAATGAAATAACTTGCTATAATATACAACTTTTATTTTATTTTATCTTTGCTAATTTATATTTTTTGCATATATTATGATAAAAAAGTATCATCCTAGACTAATCATAATATTTTTATAGATTATTAGTTGAAACTTTAAAGGCTTAACTATAATTAAATAATTAGATGCAGATGAATTTACGTATGAGGAAAAAAAACAAATATATATTGAGAAATAGGGAAAAAAACAATTTTAAATGTTTTAAAAACAAATAAATTAAAATTGTTTAATGGGGTTTGATACTTTAGATTAGAAATAGATAACAGCAAGTTTTAA